>JAKOGI010001754.1:0-40000 GCA_029747015.1 Carnegiea gigantea
CACAGACACAGACACACAAACAGACACACACACAGACATATACACACAAATAAATATATATATATATATATATATATATATATATATATATATATATATATATATACACAATATATATATATATATATATATATATATATATATATATATATATATATAATTTATATATATATATATATATATATATATATATATATATATATATATATATATATATATACATACTCGCACACACACACACACACATACACATATATACAGACATTATATATATATATATATATATATATATATATATATATATATATATATGTGATATATATATATATATGTGAACGTATGTATATGTATATATATATATATAGTAATTATATAATATATATAGTATATATATATATATATATATATATATATATATATTATATAGATATATATATATATATATATATGTAACACCCGCTTTTCTTATTTTTATGTTATGCTGACTGTCTTGCCATTGGACGTTATAAAATTGTATTTTAGTAACTATATGAGTTAAATTATTATTGATGTGCTTGTGTGAGCGACAATTTTATTAAAAAGAATATTATTGTTGCTATTATTATTATTATTATTAGTTTTAAAAATTTTTCGATGATTTTAGTAAGCATTAATAAGGATTATTAACGGGTACTAAATCGAGTAGGGACTCGAGTACGATTAGCTTGTTAACCTTGGAATTAGTTTTGTTGTTTATTAAATTGAACCTTGATGCATTTGGGAACTATTATCGATGAAGGGTCGTATTATCGATTTGGGTTCAGAGTACGGGATATGAATTAGATTAACAGTGTTAATTTGAGCAAGCTTGAGACACCATGAAAAGAAAAGAACTAGAACGGGGTCAAAGCCCCTTTCTTCTTCTGGCACACGACAATGGGCAAAAAAGGGGGGTTTCTTCGGGGCTCCCTCGCGACCCCCACTCCCCGACCACCCACACAAGAGTGGAGAAGAGAGAGATTGAGCGAAAGAGAGGAGGAGAGGGCCGCCAGCAGCTGGCCGCGATCCCCCCTCTATGACCCACTAAAATCAAAAAGAGAGAGAGAGGGATACGCGAAGGCATGGGAGAGACGCGAGCACCGCAGGCTGTGCACCACCACTATGGTGATCACCACTGTCAGCGGTTGGGCGTGGTTCTGGCGACCACCACAGCACTCAAAATGGGGTTGTTTGACCATAGGTTTGGGTGTAATCGCAATGAGGGTCCAGAGCAGTGAGGGCCTAGAAGATTTGTTCAGCCTTCCTAATTCGCACCACTATCCTTGTTGTTCAAACTTGAGGCTAGAATCGAGATGGGTATTTCTCGCCTCCTAAATTATTACTAATTTTCATCGAATTTTACTAATTTTAGTTGATGCATGTCTGAATATGAGTTAGTAATCAATATTTGGAGGATTTAGAACGGAAATTTGGGTAATTATAATGATTATGCTGATTTCGGAATTCTTACATGTTAAGTTGGTTAGTTCATTTTTAAGAATGGCCTTGAAACGACCTAAGAATGCTTTAAATCGATGCATACAAATTTGATTAATTCATGCTTGAAATGAACTTGAAACGACCTAATAACCTTGGTTAAATTAAATAGACTCGAAAGGCTTAATGTGACTAGATTATGCTTTTGAAAATAACATGAAGTGGACATGCTTTTCCCTAATTGTGAATTATGAATACAAAGCTAGTTTCATGCCTTGTTAGTTCGGTTCGGTCCGCTGAGGGCCTTATTTAAGCTAATGATACATTTTTATATATGCCACAATGTATCGCTGGATGGGTGTTACTTGCTCGATAAGTTAATATGTCGCTATTGCACATTTCATTATGATCTTTGTGATAAAGTCCTACGATTGCGAAATTGAAACTGAGTTGTTAGTTGGATGGCTTGAGGTTGAACTAATGAAAGTTTTTGAGGTTCTTTGTGGTCGGTATTGTGTGAGGAGGGAGCCTAGGTTGTGATTGACCGCAATTGTGTAGATTACGAAGCCATGTATGGCTTACTCTTCCGATTGAATTATGAAGAGTTATGAATGTGCTACTTGTGAACCCCTTCCCTCTTGATGTTGTTAAATGATGCTATGTGATCGATTTTTGAACGTAGGCATCTTTAAAAAGAGGTTGTTAAAGGCTTGTTTTCATAATTGCTAATGTTTTGAACATTTACCAGTTGCCGATTAGTTTGTTAAGACGTTTGCAGCCTAAAATATCCTAAATCATCGAAATACTCAGTGAGTGACTCAACTGAATAGTTGATAGGTTTAGGAAGTTAAAAAGCAGACTAGTAGTGAGTTCAAAAACGTTTCGCGGCTTTGGTTTGATTGAGTCCCCTTCTATGAGTTTCAAAAGGATTGAAACAAACCGAAAAAGGACAATTGAAGGTGTTTATTTCGAAACTTAGTTTGAATTATATGCTAGCCAATGACTTTAAGTTTCGAATTGCGAGTTAGTAAACTCATTATGATTTTAAGTTTTTATGTTGAAAATGAAAGAACCATGAACCATTAGTGGGGTTATGGGCTATTTTGGCTAGACAAGCATGATTTTAATAAAGTAAGCAACTATTAAAGAGAAATGATTCGTCATTCACTTGAAGGTGAAACTTGCTATGTGAGATACTGACTTCTTTTTAACCTATGAGGATTTAATATGATTTTAATGGCTAAGATAGTGCTAGGCAATTGGTCAGGCCTAAGGAGTTAGACCCAGAAGTGGGAACCTTAGAAGACCCTGATGAGGGCAATGTTCGATGACATGTGATATGACCTTGAGGGTGGGAATTGGACCCAGCATGAGTATTTCAGGAACTTTTAGAAAGTAAATGAGTCTTGAAGAGGTTAGTATGATTTATAAACTATTCTTTGAATATATCATGAGTCACTGCATTTTCAAATGCATATTTGAAAGCATTTTACTTTATCCTCATTGCTTACTTGCTTATGTGCCTAAATGCTTGTTTATTAAGAAAGTTTGGCTATCAAGGGCTTAGAAATGAACTTGAGTGGCTAGTATGAAGTTTATGGGTAATGATACTTCTCTGAGGACTATGATTACCTAGTATGATTGATAGTAATGTATAAATGTGTGATATGTGACTATTATTGCTATTATTGCCTGTAATTGTTTTGGTTTTTAAGGAGTCAGGGAATACTCACTGAGCGTGTGGTTGCTTATCCCATTACTATTTCCCCTTTTTCCCAGGTTTTCATTCTGACAGGTAGAAGTCAATTTACTTATGCCGAGTTGGAGTCTACCTTGGCGTTGAAATAGTCTCATGTGTGCACATATAGGAGAGGATTCACGTGTTAAATGATGTAATATAATGTATTTCTAGAGTTGTAAATGTATGTAAAAAAAGTTTTCTAGTTCATATGATGCATACTGTTTTAAAAGTCGCTCTGTATGGCCAGGCGAGCCAACCATCTTGTTAGCTAGTTGCCTTTTTAGCTGAAGTTGGTTATATTGTGGCATGTAAATCACAGTACTCCGGATGTGTGATCCGTTGTGTTGTATCTTTTATTTCATTCTTTATTATTGAACTATACTATTTGGTATACTCTGAGCGAGTAGCTCATGGAGTTATAAACTCTGGCGTGCAGCCGTTGAGCTTATTTTAGAGTTCATTATGCTTCTGTTTTATTGCAGGGATTCAACATAAGGGTTTGAGCCAGAAAAATGGTCAATTTTTAGGCGAAACTCAGTCCGTTTTACCCCAGAATTTAAGTAGGATTTAAGAAGTCATTAATGCTCCTGACCCAAGGGGTTGGGGGTGTTACAATATACATAGTAGCTAAAAGAATTTACCGACAACTTGTACAATTAGTTAACTAAAAGACATCACTTTCTCCTAATTGAGCTCGATTTTTGCTCGGAATCCATCCCACTCATTGTTTTCTTCCTGATCTGCAACTTTCAGATGACTAATCTCCATTTAATGTTATCTTCCCTCTTCTACATTTTTCTTGTTGACGAGGGTGGCCAATGTAATTTGTGGGAGATATTTTTTGTAGGGTCTCCTAATTTGCCATACCCCTATTTCTAGGCACCCTAGGTTTCAGTTGTACAGCTAATGACAAGATTGAATCAACCAAATTTGTGGAGGGAGATTTTGATATATGTTGGAGTGCAAAGGAGAGAAAATAGACATTTTTTCCATTTTCTTTTCAAAAAAAAGTGATAGAACGCGCTTGTTTCTTTGTTATTGGCAACGGTAAATAAGGTGAGATCAGTTGCTCAAGGTGTTGAATTTGGCAACCATGTCATTGTCAACCAAAAACGAATTAATTCGATCAAGTTCATACATAAAGGAATTGATGATTATGACACAAATTCAATATCGATCAAAACATGGGATAAAGAAGCAAAGAGATATCAACATTGAAATTCTTATGAATTCATTAGATTTCTTTTGAATTTGTCTTTTGTTTCCTTGTTAATTCTGACCATTGCTCCTATTTCTTTCTTTTCATCATAAGCTACTTTCCCTGTTCCCAGAAGTGATGCATCCTTTTCTCCTTTTTTTTTTCCAACTTTAATGGTACCATTGGGATTTCTTGAAGTTCCCCCCCTCTCTCTCCTAATTTGAAAATTTTCAACTATATATTTTGATGAAAGAGGCAATTGGGTTAATTAGAATCCCTCAAGATTCAATTATGCAGAAAACATACAAGAAGACTTTGGCTTTTCGAATAATTTATGGCAAAGATGGATAAATGCATGCAGATATGGCCAAGGAATATCAGTGGCTTCTTAAATAGTAGATAAACATGTGGAATTTGAGGAAAGAAGAAAGTAATGGTAGTGGTCATTTAAAAAGTATCGTTTCCCTAAAAAAGAACAAAGCATTATGATTTCACTTCTAGCAAATGCTGACCGCCTGCAATAGGTTGCTCTAAACAAAACGAACAATTCAGATCTTTCAGGGTGAAATCAACGGTGAATATGCTTTTAAAATATGGTGGTCACAAAAAATTCAATCACTATGGAAACCTTGGGCAGAACAAAATTTTACCATAGTTGAAACCTTTTCAATTATGGTAATGGATAAATCTAAACCATTTACTGACTTAAAATAAATATGAGCAGTTAAAACAATTTACCTATAACTTGTACAACTAATTAACTAAAAGACATCACTTTCTCACTCCTAGTCCAGCTCGATTTTCACGTGAAATCCATGCCCACTCCTCGCTTTTCTTATTGATGCATTGCTTTTAGGTACTAATCTCCATTTAGTGCTGTCTTTTCTCTTCCACATTTTTCTTCTCGATAACAAGGGTGGCCAAAAATTTTGTGGGCAGTGCTTTTTGTAGTGTCTATTAAAGGTATACTAATTTTTCAAACCCCTGTTTGTACACATCCTAGGTTTTTCTTACAGAGCCAATGACATGGTTGAATCAACTAAATTTCTAGAGGGAGATTTAGATGTATGTTGGACTGCAAAGGAGAGAAAATAGATAATTTTTTTTCATCTTCGTTTTAGGGAAAAAAAACAACAGAAGGAGTTTGTTTCTTTGTTATTGGTAATGATGAATAGGGTAAGATTAGTTGTTGAAAGCGCTAAATTTGGTGGTCATGTCATCATTAACCAAAAACGAATGAATCGGGTTGGGTTCACAAATAGAGGAAATGATGATTATAACGAAAATTTAATATCGATCCAAAGATGGGACAAGGAAGTACAAAGATATCAAAATTAAACTTCTTCTGAATTTGTTGGATTTCTTCTGAATTCCTTTTTAGTTTCATAGTTTAATTCTAACAATTGCTCGTATTTCTCTTTCTTGCTTCCAAGCTCCTTTCTCTTGATCCTAGAAGCAGTGTTCCCTTTTTTCTTTCCAACATTAGTGGTACTGTCGATGTCCCTTGAATCCCTCCCGCCTTATTCTTCTCACCCTCTTTTGATTTGAAAATTTTCGATTATATATTTTGACGAAAGAAGAAATTGGCTTAATCAAAATCCCTCCTGATTCAAGTATGCCAAAAAGAAACAATATGATTGTGGCTTTTAGAAGAATTCATGGCAAAGATGGAAACAGAGGTGTCGATATGGCAAAGGAATATCGGCGGCTGAATAGAACACTAGATAAACGTGTAGAATATGAAGAAAGACAAAAGTGGTGATAGTGATCAATTAAGAAGTATTGTTTCTCCCAATAAAGAAAAAAAATTATAATTTCACTTCAGATAAATGTTGATTGGCTGCAATAAGTTAATCTAAATAAAACCGATAATTCAGATTTTTCAAGGGGAAATCAATGGTGAATATGCTATTAACTATGGTGATTAAAAGACAATTCAATCACGTAGAAACATCGTTGAGAAAAAAGGTCGGGAAAATTTTTGATTGGAACATGGCTCAACGATTTACCCTACCTCCAAAGCTCATTTCTACTACACCACATCTCCAGCTTGTGAGACATTTCGCACCATTAGTTAAATGAAGACGTGTTATATGCATTGTACCCACACTATGGTAGATGTTGCACTTTAGGAGGGCATTTAGACAACTGAATATGGTCATATTTTCTTTGACCATTAATAATGTGCTAACTATATTGAAAATTAGAAGTCACTTGGGTCGATAAACAACAACAAAAAAAGGACGGTCGCTAATACATTTCACCTGGTATGCAAACAACCGCCAGAATTATAGTAACAAAAATTGTAGGCACCAAAAAAATAACATAGTGCCACGTCATAAAATAATTTAAGTTGATTAATTTAGGTTAATCTAATTAATGAATCTAATTATTTTAGGTGAGTCGAGCTCAAAACAACTGCTAAGTTTTGAACCCAAAACAACTGCCAAGTTTTTAACTTAAAACGACTATCAAATCAAGACCCAAATTACTATCGAGTTACGACCCAAGCGGACAACCAAATTTTTTCAAAACCCTTAGCGTAAATACCCTTTTGAAATACAGTATTGACGATTCTATTTATATGATGAGTCATACACCAAAATTGGCATTGATGCCACATCACAAAAGGTAAAAACGTACTGGACGATACGAACATCATTCTTTAAAAAACGTTGATGAGTATCCACCATGCAAATAAGAGTATCCACCATGCAAGTTGTTAACAACACTATGATTCCTTGCATAAGAAAATCTGCTTACAGTCGTAACTATTCTTGAAACAAAACTAGAATTTGCTTTGATGCAAACTATGGCTCCATCACTATAAGGATTGATAGAGTCTTTAGAGAAGCCCAAGCACTAGTCTCAAGTAATAAACCATTCAGCAAATGTTCATTGTTGCTAACGTTAAATATGAGACTAACAAGATCCAAGGCACTAAAATGACACTCGTAATGTAGCCCCTCAGCAAAAATCGACTCACAACTACTACTAGGCATAAAGCTTTCCACATCTCTATTTAAACAAGTTGAACATCCAGACACTAGTAACATTTAGCCACACGTGAATTACTCACTAGAAAAAGCCTTGAAGTGTAATAATTGTTTCAGGACCTCTTGGTCTCCATTTCAAAATAGTCTTCTCTTTTCGTTTAGCCTCAATTTGTTGAACTTCCATGGACACTCTAACCATGTGATCTTTTCAAATTTAGCCCAACTCATAAAAATAGGCAAATATCGGATTCTTGTTTCACTGAGATTCATAGCTTCTTTTCCTTCATAACAATCCTGAAATTTTACAAAACTGAATCTTTCTTCATATCTCATCCTAAAGGTTGTTTGAGATATACATATCTAAAATGATGTCAAATCTCTAAAAGAGTATATGCAGTTGTAAAATTATATTGGACCTTAATGTATTTACTTGTACCTATATGAACCCTAATACTTATTATTTGTATAAGTCTTACTACCCTAACGTGGGTAGGCACCCCAATCAATGCACATGATATCAAACCCTATTTTTTTCCCTTCTCTTATCTCACGCCCCCTCTGCCTCTTAGTTTGTCCTATAGCTGTTGTCCATTGCCATGTTTCTGCTAGCATTGCCGTGACTGACATACAACATCAAAGCTGCTTTGGTTTGTCTTCTACTGTTGTTGAACCAAGCACACCTACTATGTCGGTTAATAGTTGTATCATCCCATCCACCACACCACTAGTAGCCTCTCATGAGAGGCCCCTGTGACTATAGCAGTGCCACTTCCTATGCCCTCAATTCTTAAAATCACTGTGTCTCCTCCACCAGTAACCACTCCTCCCTTGTTCTCTACCACATGTACTATCTCGAGATGCCCGTTCTACTTCAATAATTTTTCTTCCATTCACAATGCTCTTAGTTTGTCCTATAGCTGTTGTCCATTGTCATATTTCTGCTAGTATTACCATGACTGACATACAACATCAAAGCTGCTTTGGTTTATCTTCTACTGCTGTTGAACCAAGCACACCTACTATGTTGGTTAACAGTGGTATCGTCCCATCCACCACACCAGTAGCAGCCTCTCATGAGAGGCCCCTGTGAGTGTAGCAATGCCACTTCCCATGCCCTCAATTCTTAAAATCACTGTGTCTCCTCCACCAGTAACCACTCCTTCCTTGTTCTCCACCACATGTACTATCTCGAGATGCCCGTTCTACTTAAATAATTTTTCATCCATTCATAATGCTTATCCCTCCCTTCCTCTCAATGTTCCTCTATACCCATCTCATGAAAACCCCTTTGCCTTTCCTTGTTAATGTTTCTCTAACTCTACGTACAAATATGGTTCCTCCAGTGCCAAACCATATTCTAACACAAACCCTAGCACCATGCAAGACTCTTCCTTTATCTCTTTCCTCCATTTTGTGTAGCCTAATCTAACTTCCACTTCCCTCAACCTTACCTTTGTTGCCCCGAACATCACTAATCTTGTCGTCATTCAGTTAACTACCCTTAGACGTTATTTTACATGGCAAAGTCAATTCATTATGGTTCTTGTCCCTCATGGATTGTTTGGTTTGATTGCTAGATCCTATGCTCCTCCTTCTGTGTCCTTCTTCTTCTTCTAGGTAGGCTTAATATAATCTTGAGTTTCAAAATTGACCTAAACTTGATCAAAGTATCCGCTCTTGGATACGTGCTATGCTCTCAGCTGAGATTCTAATTGATGTTCATGACTTGCGCACTTCTTTCCATGTCTGGGGTAAACGCCAATGATGGGTCATTCACTCCAACATGACCCCTACTTTACAGCTCAAGCAAATGCTCACCAATATTCACAAAGGTGACAACCATATGATGGACACCTACTTGCAAGAGATTAATTCCATTGTCGACAACCTTACTTCGGTCAATTCCTCAGTTCCACATTGATAAGGTTAAGGAATATTGTTTAAAATATTATGGGTATAATTTTTAGATATTGTGATCTTTGTAGATATCTTGCTTTCCAAGAATAAGCTAGGCGCCTAGGAGAAGGTGTAGTTCAAGGAAAGTAGAAGTCTTATGCTCGTTAGCTAGTTGATGTATATATGTTCATGCTTGATGATTAATAACACACACGGTTTTCCTTCCAATCTGCTCTTTCCGTAGCATGGTATCAGAGCCAACAATTCCACAAAAATCTAACAGCCAACCAAGCCCTTAAGCTAAGCCCAGAGAGCGGAAAGCCATGGGTAAGGACGATGAACCTAAAGAAAAGAATTCAAAGGAGTTTATTATCGATAACCAATCTCCATATTTTCTCCATCCTTCAGACTCACCAGGAGCTATTATAACCACAATTAGATTCATTGGAAAGAATTATGATTTATAGGAGCAGGCAGTTAGAAACGTGCTCAAGGCCAATAATAAACTGGCCTTCATTGATGGCAAGATAACTAAGCCAACGGTAAAGGACGGAGAGTATTCGGCGGAAGCCAATGCTTGGGAGATGGTTAACTCCATGATTACGTTATGGATTATGAATGCAATTGATCCTAAACTAGACCCTAGTGTGGTCTATGTTGACTTGGCACAGACAATGTAGAAGAATATTCGAAAGCGATATTTAGTCCCGAATGTGCCTAGGATACACCAGTTGAAGGCCCAGATAGCTTCGTGTAAGCAAGAAGGGCAAGAAGTAGTCGAGTTTTACAGCAAACTTATGATGCTATGGAGCGAGCTTAACAACTACACCAAGATCCCAACTTGTACCTATAGGGATGCCAAGAAAATAGCCAAGATGATGGATGAGGATCGAGTACACCAATTCTCTCCAATGATCATGTCACGCCTGAAGATGCAAATTTGCTTACCACAGATCATACTCTTCCTCACTAGGAAGACGAACCCACACCTATTGGGTCAGCGCATGACAATGTTGAAGACAGCAGTAATGGATTAATTTTTGGGTCCTCTAGTCCAACATTTCCAGGCCGTGATTCAAGCCCAGAAGCAAGCCTCCTCCCAAGCCCTCCGGCCGCATCTCCCTCCACTGGACCAACCGGTCATGACCCACTACCCAGTAAATTCCTGAGCCCAGCCCATCATCACCAGACGGTCTCTCCGATCAGCGTACAATCGAATCCAGTCCAGCTAGGCCCAGACGAGACCGGAAAGCGCCCAGTCATCTCCAAGATTATATATGTTATACAGTGAAGACCAAAGACCCCTCATCTACGGCTCTCCCACTTCAAAGGTTTCTTCAGGTAAACCTTATCCCACTGCACACTATGTTACTTGTGATCAATTCTCTGATGCACATAAATGTTTTTTATCTGCTATGACCAAAATTGTGGAGCCTAAGTTTTATCATGAGGCAGTTAGGGATGCTAATTGGAGAGAGGCCATGATGAAGGAGATTGAAGCTCTTGAGTTAAATAACACATGGGTGTTGGTTGATCTTCCTCCTGGTCGCAAGCCTATCAGTTGCAAGTGGGTATACAAAGTTAAGTACCAAGCCGACAGGAGTATAAAAAGTTACAAGGCTCGGTTGGTAATTCCAGGAGACAAACAAGTTGAAGGCTTTGATTTCACCGAAACCTTCGATCCCGTAGCTAAGATGACGAGTGTGCACTTTTTCCTGCTGTTGCTGCTGCTCGTGGATGGGATCTTCACCAAATGGATGTCCACAATGCTTTCTTATGTGGTGACTTAGAAGAGGAAGTGTACATGACCCTTCCTCCTGGCTTAAAAACTTCGCATCCTTATCGCGTTTGCAAGCTTCAAAAATCTTCGTATGGGCTGAAACAAGCCCTCCGGCAATGGTTTGCGAAGCTTTCTTCCAGGTTGCTTAAGTACAGGTTTGTTAGATCATACACCGACTATTCCTTGTTTACATATAACAAGGACGGCAAGTTCATGGCACTATTGGTTTATGTGGATGACCTAGTTCTCACTGGTAATAATCAGGCGACCTGTTCAGCATTCAAGGCGTATCTGCATAGTTGTTTTCATATCAAGGATTTGGGAGCACTAAAATATTTCCTTGTAATCGAAGTTGCTCGCAGTTCCAAGGGCTTGTTTTTATCTCAACGTAAATACGTCTTGGAGATCATTGAAGAATGTGGTTTATTGGGAGCTAAACCCATCAATTCTCCTATAGAGACTAATCACAAGCTCAGTCTTGCTACAGGTGCCGTGTTAGATGATCCAACTCAATATAGGCGACTAGTTGGTCGTTTGCTTTACATGACACTAACACGACCTAAACTTACCTATTTCGTTCATAGTTTATCTCAATTTATGCAACAACCTAGAGAGGCGCATATGGCGGCTGCTCGACGCATGCGACGCTATTTGAAAGGTAATCCTGGACAGGGTTTATTTATGAGTGACTCCGATCTTCGAGTTCTAGTGTATTGTGATTCCGATTGAGGGGCATGCCCTATTACTCGTCTATCCCTCACAGGCTATTTTATTACGTTGGGTGGTTCTCCTGTGTCATGAAAGACCAAGAAGCAGACTATTGTCTCCAGATCCTCGGCTGAAACTAAATATCGTGCCATGGCAGCCACCACTAGTGAGCTCATTTGGATTCGCTCCTTCCTTACCTCGTTACGAGTCTTCGTCATGCTTCCCACACACCTCTGCTGTGACGACCAGGCAGCACTCCACATTGCCCAGAACTCTGTGTTTTATGAGCGCACCAAACATATAGAAATCGGCTGTCATTTTGTTCGCGAACGTCTCTTATCTGGGGAGTTAGTTGCTAATTACTTGCCCTCAAAGTATCAACTTACGGATATTTTTACCAAGGCTTTAGGCACACAACAATTTGCGTTCGTGCAGTCCAAGT
Organism: Carnegiea gigantea; assembly: GCA_029747015.1. Classification (NCBI taxonomy): domain Eukaryota; kingdom Viridiplantae; phylum Streptophyta; class Magnoliopsida; order Caryophyllales; family Cactaceae; genus Carnegiea; species Carnegiea gigantea. The sequence goes on from JAKOGI010001754.1 coordinate 12,217, forward strand.
TGGGCATTGCTAATCCACATGCTCCAACTTGAGGAGGAGTGATAAGGTTAAGGAATATTGTTTAAAATATTATGTATATAATTTTTAGATATTGTGATCTTTGTAGATATCTTGCTTGCCAAGAATAAGCTAGGTGGCTAGGAGAAGGTGTAGTTCAAGGAAAGTAGAAGTCTTATGCTGGTTAGCTAGTTGATGTATATATGTTCATGCTTGATGATCAATAACACACACGGTTTTCCTTCTAGTATGCTCTTGCCGTAACACAATACTAATCATTCTCATTATGCTCTCAAGAGTCTCTGTCAAGAATATAAGACTTAGTTACTACTCTTACCTATGTACCGATGCAATTGAGCTTTGATGATCTCTATCCACGTCTTCTTCTTCAACAATAGCACGTTCGGTTACTTGATGGCAAAGAGTCAATTGTTACCCATCCTGCTCTTATTATGCATCAATTTTCTTCCCAAAATCAGAATCACAATTGCATTAATAATAGACATGGATGCAAAAGAGAGGGTGGTTGACGTCGTGATGAAGGGAGAAATTCTAATAATTGCGACAACTGAAATCAAAACCCTTAACACTGCAACAATTAGACATCTAATAATCAGTTCAGAAGTATGCCTACTGGTACGTGTATAAATAATTTGGTTTATTCATGTTATAATACTCACCACCGTTTCTATGCAGGTATCTTAACCCAGTCATAGCTATTGGGTTCTTACTCCACTAACCCTACTTGTTAGTCATAGCCTCAGTGCATGTTAAACCCCCCTGAGTCCTTGTCCCTTACTACTTTTTCTCTTGGTGATGACCATGAATAGTATCCTAATTCAGACACTTCTGTATGGATGACTCCGTACAATGGTAATTTTCTTTCAAAAACCCCTTACAACGGTACTACATTCATAGTTGTTGGGAATGGTGCAAAGCTGCTTGCCTAATATATTAGCAATGACACTTTGTCTACTCCTGCTAAAAAGTCAAAATTACATTTTGTTTTATCATGCACCACAATTGAAACACAATTTAATTTCAGTTAATGCTTATGTCAAGTTGTTTTTGAGACTTTTTACGTTTCAGTTCAAGACAAGAAACTGGGCATCGTTCTTCTTTGGGTCAGAATTAGTGGAGGTCTCTACCCCATCGTCAACACCTTGCCCAAAGATTTCTTTACCATTCACCAGTTTTTCGATGTTTGGAATCATAAGTTAGATCATCCTAGTTCTAGGGTCTTAGATTTTGCTACATTCAAATAAGTCCATTGCTAAAACTACTAAGTTTGCTAAAGATTTTGTCTCATGTTGTTTAGGTAAATCTACTAGATTACTATTTTCTGAGGCTGAACATTATTCTTACAGACCATTGTGTTTAATTCATATTGTACGGAAATCTCATGTTTATTCCACAAATGGTTATAAATATTATATTATGTTTGTTGATGAATAGTCTCATTGTTCTCGGTTGTATCCTATGCAGTATAAATTTGAAGCTTTCAAAATTTCCATTCAATTTCAAAAATTTATTGGATATCTTTTTCAAGCTAAGATTGGTTACTTCCAAAGTGACGGTGGAAAAGTGTACAACAATAATCCCTTTTTATTTTTTAATCAAGTGAGGCATCTGTTTTCGGAATTCTGCACCTTACACCCAACAACAGAATGGTGTTGTTGAAAGGAAGCATGTCACATGGTGGATCTAGCCCCACACAATGCTCACTGATGCCTATATTCATGACACTTTTTTTCATGATGTTCTTACAACTGTATATGTCATAAACCAATTGGCTACCACTTTACTCAAAGGTCTTTTACTGTTTCATAAACTATTTTTCAATATCCTGATTATAATTTTTTATGTGTTTTTTGGTCATAATGTTTTCAAAATTTAATGCCTTATGCGAAGGATAGGCTCTAACCTCAACCCATACAGTGTGTCTGTGTAAGTGATGGCCCACATTACAAGGCTTACGAGCATCTTGAGCCTACCTACAAGTATATTTATGTAACCTAATGTGTTGTTTTTCATGAGCATATTTCCCCTCATTTGCACATTCTTAGGATGCATAATACTCCAGCATAACATGCAACTTACTTCCCCTTATAGTTCCCCGCTCTTGATAGTCCTCAACCTTCTTCTTAAGCTCCAACTAGCCAAACCTAGTTCAGCTCACTGTCCTTGGTTGGCCCAATCTAATTATATTCTCCTAAGTCCCCTCTTCTCTATTAGGTGACCTGCCCGGCCACTCTCCTATGTCTAGTACTCTTGGTTTATCCCTTGATCATCCCAGTTTATCTCCGACCCAGGCTCAACACAAGTTACCTTTCTCTCCATCAGGCCAGACCACTTACTCCTCTAGCCCCTCTGTATTCCGTCGCCAACCCAGCCTGTCTCTCCAGCATGCAGTCCAGTTGCTAGCTTGTCTATGCTACCTACTTCTTCTTCATCCGGTGCCATAATCTTTACTGCTACTGCCTGACAGCAAGTTCAGTAGAATCATCATCCAATACAAGCACACTCTAATTATAGAATTTTCAAACCTAGAAATGTTTTATCTTTAAGTTTTGAGCATGTGGATAGTGATCCCACTTCCATTTCTAAAGCTGTTAACGCTCCACCTAGTGTTAAGCTATGATGGAGGAGTTTAACACATTTTTGAAAAATGATACTGGGGAGCTTATACCACGAACTTCATCTATAAATGTAGTAAATTGTAAGCCGATTTATGAAACTAAATTTTCCTCCGATGGATTAGTTGAACGTTACAAGCTCACCTAGTAGCTCTTCGCATCACCAACAATGGGTATTGATTAACATGAAACCTTTAGTATAGCTGTTAAAGCTTTTATTGTTTGTTTACTTTTTTCCATCATTGTTACTTGCAACTAGACTATTAATTATATGAAAAATGCCTATCTTCAAAGTTATATTGATAAGGAAGCCTATATGAGACAACCTCTAGGTTTTGTCCACCCATTTTTTTACATCATGTCTTACCATCTCAAAAAGTCTTGCTTAAAATAGGCTCCTCAGACTTGGTTTGAACACTTCAATAATTTTCTTCTTTCTAAGGGTTTGGTATGTAGCAAGGCTAATTTGTTCGTGTTTGTCTATCATCATGCCTCCATTATTCTTGTACTTCTTCTTTATGTTGATGACATGCTCCTCACTGCTAATAATCCCGCTCTTTTATACTTTAATTGCCACTTTGTCCACCTAGTTTGTGATGAAGGATCTTGGTAAGTTTCATTACTTCTTAGGGGTACACATGGTGTGCACATCCACTGGCTCATTTGTTTCAACATAAGTATGTTTTTTACCTGCTTAGGAAATTTTATTTTCTTATTTTCAAGCCTATGTAGACTCCATGTGCTTGTAAAATCATATTGTTCTCCATTGATGGTTAGTTACTCACTGATCCCACTAATTATTCATGTATGGTTGTGGCACTGTAGTATCTTACTATGACTAAACCTAACATTGCTTATGTTGTGTATATAAAGTCCTATTTATGCATGCTCCTCACAGATCCCATTTAAATGTTGCAAAGCACATTTTCGATCACCTATAGGGCACGGCTAATCATGGCTTATTCTCTGAACTAAAGCTAATTCTAGGGTTGGATCTTACAGTTTCCTTTCATAACTTCGATTGGGTAGGCCGGTTTTATAAAAGTCACTCCACCATAGGTTTTGTAGCTTTCTTGGGCACCAATCTTATCTCATAGAATTCAAGAAACAAGCTACGGTGTTGTACTCTTCTACTGAAGCTAAATTTTGTGCAGCTACTTACATTGTCGTTGAGATTTAGTAGTTTCGGTAGCTCCTACTTGATTTGGGTATTCTGGTGCAAGTTCTCATTCTATTCTTTTGGGATAACATTTCTTCTACATATCTTGTTGTTAATCCTGCTCTCCATGGACACAGTAAGCATATTAAAGTGAACTACCACCTTTTCGTGATAGTTACTAAGCGAAATCTTCATGCTTGATTTATACCAAGGGTTTGACAACATCGTGGAAGTTTCTTCAATTCAAGGTCAATCTCTCTGTGGTTCAACCTCGTGTAGATTGAGGGGTGTAATACTATGTATATAATTGTAAAATATATTAGGCCTTGATGTATTTACTTGTACCTATGTAAACCCTAATCTTTATTATTTATACAAGTCTTACTAGTCTAATTTGAGTTGGCATCCCAAACACTGCATAGTCCCTTTGGTTAAGGGCATGTACTTAGGATATTATCTACAAGTAAGGAAAATTGTCTACCACCACTTCCCTTGAGCCTTCCTGTTAGCCTGTTTCTTGGATATGCCATTTTTTTAACTCCTTAATTTGTTCTAAAATTACCAATTCAACACAAAGAACCATGAAGGGATCAAAATTAGAACTGTCAAAAGTTGACTCAACACAATTACTGATCTGTACACTCACAAAATCAACTAGATTTTGATAAAGACATTCAACTCGCTTAATTAAATGGATTGACACCTTAAACCCATTTAATTAGTTGGATTATATTCATGTCGAGAATTTTAACATGAAAAAAATACATATTTAAATAGGTTAATCGGGCGACCTATTTACTAAATTAGCATTGATTTTGGGAAGAGCCTTGTGGCTCAACATCATCAAGGCTTGTCTATCAACGGAGAGGTATTGGAATCAAAGCCTAGAAGTGGTCATTTCCTCAATAGAGGAATTTGCCTAGGCTTATGGACCTGGTGAGGGCTAAGCCTCTGTTTGGCCTAGTCTGGAGATTACATAGCCCTCTCTCCCACCTGTTAAACCCATTGTGTCTAGCCTCGTAAAAGGGGCCATTAGATGGACACTATTTACCACTGCCAAAAAATTTATTTATTTATTTTTGTAAGAAAGGTAAGATATACAATCTAGGAAGCCCTTCTTTCAAGGGCTCTTTCTAAATTATCCTCAAATAGGATACGACAAAGGTCCCTATGAGGGACCACATCTCACACACTTGTGGAATAAAGTGATGATCCCAATTTAGCCAGCCAGTCAGCTGCACTGTTACCTTGCCTAAAAATATGATTAATAACAACATTGTTGAACATATCAAAGTAAGTAGTGATATCATGAACTAGCACTTGAATTTCCCATGGAATTTGAGTTTCTCCTTGCACTACTTGGATGAGAATTTTATTGTTGCCTTCAACATGAATGTCAGTAAAACCTGCTTGTATGGCTGTTTTGATCCCATTATGCATAGCTGTTGCTTCTGCTACTAATACGGAAGATGCTCCTAGGTTGAATGCTGCAGCTTGTATGAATCTCCCTTGTCAATCATGGATGATGAATCCCCCTACTACTCCTTAAGAATTTTTAGACCTGTCAAAGTTGATCTTGATGAATCCTCCTTGAGGTTTACTCCATGTTATCCACCTCATCTGCTTATGCTACCGGATGTATGATGTGGTTTGGATGGAAAAAGTGTTTGTGTTAGTTTGTGCCTAATGCGCCATTCTGCGCTAGCTCATTTTGCTCTTAAAAGAGGGATACCCGGACCATATGTTTCATTAAGAAATACCTTATTATTCCGCTTTTCCAGATGCTTCAAAGGAGTGCGGCAATTCTACCCATCTTAACAGATGGTGTAGATTGCTCTCAATTGGAAAGCCAATTTTCAATCTTTAACTAAGGATTGTCAGGTAGGTCAATAGTGATCCAATTATGATCACGTGCTAATTGCCAAATTTGTTGAGTATTCTGACTCCCTAAAAATAGATGCTCTGCGTCCTTAATAGCAACGTAGCAATGAGCGCAAACTGGATCAATATCCATACCTCTGATGAGTAAATTCCCTCGAGTAGGAAGAGATGCATGACATATTTGCCATAGGAAGATCTTTAATTTAGGAATAATGTCTAACTTCCATATCCAGCTGAATTCCCATGTCTGAGATGTTTGAATATCCAGACCATGGGCAGCCCATGTCGCTAATTTTGTGTAAAAATCTCTACTACTCGAAAGACCCTAACAAATAGTATCAGGCGTGGGATTAAACGGAATTGGTGTTGCCAAAATCGCCTGAAGGCAAGGATGACTAACCATTCCCTGTAATTTGACAGTGTCCCATTCTTTTGAAGGGGAAATAAAATGCAACACTTTAAGTGAAGTATCAATGATGTGGTTATCTGATACTCCCATAAGATCAGCAAGACTACTATTATCGCACCAATTGTCTAACCAGAAGTTAATATTTGTTTCATCTCCTACTTTCCACCTTGTTCCTTAAAGAATTTATTGATGGTTTTCCCACGCCCATAAGTCAAATCGCCAAGGCTTGACTATGAAAAAGTTTTCATTGATTGGGCATTTAGCCGACATTTGGTCTGTCCAAAGACTTTGTTGATTGAAAAGTCCCCAAGTCAGTTTGCTTATAAACGCACTATTAACAGCCTCAATCTTCAGAAGGCCAAGGCCTCCTGATTTCTTGGGCCGACAAATCTTATCCCAGGAAACCATGGGGAGTCCTTTGTTAGTATCAGATTTCTTCCAAAAGAAATCTCTACTAATTTTGTCGATTTTCTTACTAGTTAAACTTGGCAGTTGGAAGCATTGCATTGTATGTGCTGGCATAGATTCAATATTTGTTTGAATTAAAGCAACTCTACATGCTTTAGAAATGTTAGAAGCTTTCTAATTTTGGAGTTTGGCCGTAGTCTTATTAACTAGTTCTGAAAAAGTCTCTACTTTTGGTACACCCTTAAAGACTGGACATCCCAAATACCTACCAGATTATCCTGATGCTTAATATCAAAGACAGAAGATGCTATCTGTCAGTCATGTGCACTTGCATTCTTTGAAAAAGTAAGAGACGATTTCTGATAATTAATCAGTTGGCCTGACTTTTGATAAAAGCTATTAAGGATTGAGCTCAGTCTCTGGTATGACTCAAGATTTGTTCGACAGAAAAGGAGGCTATCATCTGTGAATAAAAGGCATGGTAGCTTGCCCACTCAAGGGGCAATTTTGAAGCCTATCCCACTTTTCTTTTTAATTTGTTCTTCTTAAAGTGCTCGCGTTAGTACTTCCATGCATATCAAAAAAAGATAGGGTGACAAAGGGTCACCCTGGCGTATTCCTCTAGATGGCGAGAAAAACCCAGGCACCTCATCATTTACAACAACTGAATAGGATACCGTGTTAACACATTACTGAATCCATCTAATCCATTTTTGATGAAATCCTAACTGTTTGAGGCTTTCAAACAGGAATTTCCATTCAACTCTATCATAAGCTTTTTCCATATTGAGTTTGAGTGCAACCCAGGGTGTCTTCCCTTTTATAGCATTAAATTTGTTAATGACCTCATGTGCCAATAGAATATTATCATGGATAGATCGATGTGGAATAAAGGCGCTCTGAATAGGATCAATAATTTTTTTGAGTCGTGGTGACATTCTGTTAATCAGAATTTTAGCAATAACCTTATAGAGAGTATTACACAAACTAATTGGTCGAAACTACGCTATCGATGAGGGGTTATCAACTTTACGTATTAAAGCTATAAGCGTATGGTTAATTTGCTTCAAGAGTTTTCCATCCTGAAAGAAGGACTTAACAGCCTGACAAACATGTTTCTGAATAACCTACCAATAGTCTTGAAAGAATGCTGCACCAAAACCATCCAATCCAGATGGTTTAAACTTATCCATTTGAAAGATTGCCTCTTTGATTTCATAATCCTCAATGGGTTTGATTAAATTCTCATTCTCTTCGGGGGAAACCATATTGGGAAGATCAATATCAATATTAGATAGACCTTGCCTCGATGTGAAACGTAGTTTAAAGTCGTTAACAAATAGCTTTTGAATATCGGCATCATCTTCGAGCCAGACTCCTGATGAGTCTTTAATCTTGTCGATAGTAGAACGTGATTTTCTAGCTTTCATTACTTGCTGAAAATATGTAGAGTTTCTATCTCCATTAACTAGCCAATCCTTTCAAGCCAGTCTTCCCCAGTATTTTTGATTGAACAAATGCATTTTTTCACGCTGCTTAATGAGTTTATAATGCCAATTATTCAGACGTGTACTATTAAGCTATGCCACAAGTTTTTGTTCAACTTGTACTAACTTGTCAGCATTTTTTCTGAGTTTTTGCTTAAAATTTCCAAATGTACGCTTGCTCCAAGATTTAAGATCAAGTTTTATCTTCTTCAATTTTTGTGCAATACAATACATCGGCATGCCTGATAAAGACAACTTCTAATTCTTCTTAACTAAGCAATGCGTATCTTGTTACTAGGCCCATAAATATTGATATCTAAAGTTTATGCCCTTTCTAGGAGGGTGAGTAAGATCTGCGTTAAGATAGACATAAGAGTAGTTTGAACAAGTGAAAGGGCCATTGGTCATAAGATAATTAGGGAAGAGTCAGAGACAATCTTCCCTGAAGATAACTCTGTCCAGTTTTTCATAAATAAGTTTACCACGAAGAATATTTTTCCACGTGAAAATTCTTCCTTGTACATTAGTGTCGTGACCTTTACATAGTGTAAGAAAGTCATTTAGTCTATGCAATCGCGATGCGCATAGCTGTGAACCCCCAATCTTTTCAGAAGAATGCAACATTTCATTGAAATCTCTTAGAATACACCAAGGCAGTCTTATGAGGTTATTAAGACTTTTAAGACGATTCCAAAATCATTTTTTTCATGACTTTGGGCTGGTGCATAAACTACGATGACTATACACTGTTTATTAGTACTTTTCTCGAGAACAAAGCAATGAATTGCTCAATTTTCCTTGGCTATAACGTTGACTTCAACATTGTCAGCTTTCCACAGGATCCATGTACCTCCCACATGATTATGAGGTAAAACAGAGTCATAATTCCGAAACCCAAGAGTTCTGACAATCTCTGAGCATTTTGTTCATTAACCATTGTCTCAATCAAAATTAATATATCCGAATTAATTGTTTTATCAATAAATGCAACCTCGAGTTAGAGTTGTGCCTTTTTTGCTCATTAAACATTCCAGACAATTATTTTCATTAAACAAAATAGATGAAGTAACCTTGTTTCTGTAGTAAGGCATGACTTTGTTGGGTTACTAAGCAAGGAATCATCAATAGTGTAAAAAGCACTTAAGACTGATGAAAAAAGTAAACGGGGATGTAGAATATTAGTAAGGTCATTGAAGCAATGCATACAATTCCCAACACTAGATGGGGAAAGGCAACATCCATAATGCAATTGTTCAAACATGTTATTCCAGCACGATTCACTAAAAGCTTCAGTATTTGATCAAAATAATAAAAATTGTTGCAGAACAAGAACCATGGAATGTGTCTGTTGATCCATAGGATCGGTCGGAGCAATGGCCTCAGGAAATAAGCAAAACCGCTTTTTTCCGCTCACCAACACAAGCACAGCAATTGTAAGATTCAGATCATACAACATTATTCGAATAAGACAATAACATGAAATACAATAAGTTGGACCGACTAAATCCAGTTCAATACAAACGGGAGAAACGAACTGGCGTCAATGAATCTCTTGAGAATAACATTGGGTGCTGTCCGCGCACTCCACATGAAACCTGCAACATGTCTCAAAAGGACCTTTCAACCAATATAAACTAAGTACAACGGTTGGCATGATGGCAAGGACAAAAGTAGCTAGGTTCACGTTGGACAAAAAACCAATTGCAAACAGAAAGGTAACATAGAGACAGACCCACTCCTCCAAGAAATAAAGTAGTGCAAACCAGTTAAAATGATTGGTAGAATGTGATTTCCAATCAAAAACAAAGTACCCTGCATGTCTACAATGATCTGACCCTCAGATTTGTAAGAACCCAGAGGAAATTGCGGGACACCAGGGACGAACACCAAACGGGGCAATTTGAAGTGAGAAAGTAGGTCGTGAGATGCCTTTGGGAAGGCTAAAGATGCATCATGAATTAGTCTAGATGAAGTCCAAATGATTAACAATGAAAAAAGCGAGAGGGGCACTTCATCAGGGCGCTTGTTCATGGGGAGGAAAAGGAAAACAGAGGAACTCAGGTGAATGACAGGCGACTCTCTCTCTCTAGCATTTCTCTCTCTAGAGAGGGCGACAAACAGCTAATTAAATAACGAGCACCTATATATATATATATATATATATATATATATATATATATATATATATATATATATATATGGGGAGCGCCAAAAAATTTATTTGGGGATGGCAGATTATGAAAATGTGCAGTTTAATCAAGCTCATCTATGTTTGTGCGATTGTGGTTTTTGTGGATTGTGAACAATAGTTGCATTGTAATGCTACATGGAACTCAAGACTAATATGTAATGCTTCATAATTATATTTTAGTTGAAAAGTTAAGTGGATAAATGGATAACTGAAAAAACTGAACATGAACTGGAAAATGGATAGATTTCAAGTCAACGTTAAAAAACATTTAACAAGTCAAGGTTTAACTCATTTTAACAAACAAGTCATGTGCAGGTCGGAGATTCCTCAACCCATTTAAGTTCAACAAGTATACGAACTCAACCAAACCTCCGTCTCTGGCCAATATATCATGAAAAGATAGACCAAAACCATATTAAAGCTTCGAGGCCAAGACTGCATGACTGCAAGACTCTGACAACATATGCTTACAAATTTGACAACTCCACGCTTTCGCTTCTCAAAATCTAGAAGCACCCAATGCACCCTCTTTGCCTCCCCTCAAAGCTAGGTATCAGCCTTTGGTCTATTGCTCAATCTACTCGAAGTTTCATGTTCAATCATCGCCCAATGCTTCTCAAGGCTTGGCTCATGGAGCTCCATCCTCCAGAGGGAGATGAAGAGTCCTTCCGGTGCCAACCCCGCCCCCCCCCCCCCCCCCCCCCCTCCCCCCAACACCCCAAATCGACCCCGAGCCCGCTGCAATCCAACTTAATTTACATTTTTTGCTGATGTTCTCCCTCGCAATGACCCCAAGCCCGCTGTAATCCAACCTAAATTTACATTCTTTGCTGATGTCGTTCTCCCTAGCAGTGACCTGAGTATGACCGCCTTTTAACCAATCAATTTCAAGAACACAACTCTTGGATTTGGAGGTCCACAGATCCCATAAAGATGAGGGATTTGAGGATCATGCGGAATATCTACTGATATAAACGCAAAAACTAATGTTTCCCCAAATTAAGGGGAAGGTACAATTCTGAGGAAAATTACCCAATATACACAAGAAAATTTCATGATCATAAATTCATAATCATGGACAGTTTGCCCCTGTTGAGAGAATCCTGCTGAATCTACGATATCTTAGTACATCCTTTCGCCAGTTTGTAGACTTTGCTATTGAAGGGTCCATGGACCATTCAGAAACACATTGATGAGGGAGCTGTGCATAAAAAATAAAAAAAAAATCCACCTAAAAGCTCGACTGGATCAACAAATAACAAGAGGCACAACAAATGGAATACATGATATGTAGTATCGTCAGTCTGTTCTTGGCCGATGTGAACTATTTTTATGTCTGCTATATAAAGGTAACAGCCACTGCGATCCGTACTTCTTTCTCCCGTAACAGCGCCAGTACAGGACAAGCAGAGACACCATGATACAAATGGGAATCGCCCACCTGTAATGTAAACATTGTAAAGAGAACAAAAACAGTCAATACTCCAAACAGCATGAAGAAAACAAAGCTGCTGGACAGTACCAGTTACTTAAGCTAGCTTGCCAATAATTTAGAGTTAAGTCTGTTGTTGGTCCACTTTCTACAAGCAAGGATGTGAAATGGGAAGTTAGAAATACCACAAATAGCTGGATATCGGATGGAACTACCCTGGCAAGGAATTTTTTTTTTTTTTGGGGGGGGGGGGTAATTAAGAACTCCCATGGAAGGTTGGCCAGAGACAAAACATTTTCGAATCCATATCTACACCCATGACTTCTGCCTAAACAAAGGAGGCGTTGGGCATAACAACCTTTCCCTTGAATTACAGTATAAAACTTCTCTTAAATGACCAATAATGCCATGGAAGTGAGGGAGAACCAATTGAATAGATTCTGATAAACAAACAAGAATAAGAAACACGATACACAACGACTCCATTTCGAAGTGTGTAACACAGCTGTGAAGCTCCAGTTACCTGTCTAAATCAAGGATTGGATTGTAAACCACAGTCTCCCAAGTTCCCACAATTAGATGCCAGATGGGATTGTAGTAAAGAGATTCCGCTGACCAGAACATCCTCGTATATGTCTCCAAGAAAATGAACATAATCCATGCACCGAGCTCAACCAAAATGAACTTGATGATAAATCGACCAACAACCACCATCACCAGGGAGAAAGCCACCAACCAGTTGAAAAGCCTATTATTGTACTCTTTGATAAAGAAAGACTTGGACTTTCCCAACATCTGAAAAAGACATCACAATCATAAATTATGAACTAGATACTTGTAACAAGAACCACAAAAGCCTATCATAAAATTCAATTGCATTCAGGAGTTCAAAAAAAGGGAATCCTTCAAAGCCTATATAAGCGACAACCATATGATCATTCTAAAATGGGCAGGCAAAGTAATGAGAAATTTCACAATGGAAGTCAGCTGTTAAATATTGTGGAAGTTGACTTGCCAAACAATGCAAGCAAGAATATGCAAACCTTCATCATTCGGAGTTCATAACTGGCTTTTGACGGTCCAACACACTCTTGCTGAAAACTTTGATTACATTGATGAAAACCGGCATTAAATTTCGCCATTGAAGGTAGTCTGAGAGCCTGAAGTTGGTCCATCTTGTCCTCACATGTGGTATATAATGTCTCACAAAGCTTGGATGAATGATATTCATTTGCCAATATGAAATTCCTATGCAACTACAAAAACAGAACAGAAAACAAAGACGACAATCATTCTCAAATCAAACACCATAAGCATCCTCACAAACAGCAGGACAAACCCAAAGCAAAGCATAAAAGGTATGCACTACTAGCATGGCTCAAAACTGGATATTAGACAACAAATCATCTTACATCTTATTCTTCTCTCTTCTCCACTTTCATTAGGGTAAGGATTCAGGATATATAAATTAGTAAAATGGATACTAAAATACACTAGGGTTTTTGACGCCACTAATCTGAACTATTGAGGATTTGGATGCCAAAAATCTGATCTAAAGAAATAGCTTCGAACAGCCTACCCTTTGGAGATATTTATTTTTAATGGTTCAGGGGTGATGTTAGCTTGTATGTTTTAGGCAATTTGAAATTCCAACTGAGCGTATGCAACTTAAATTTCAGATGTTTGTGTTTTCTAATAGCAATATCATTTAGAATTAACTGAAAAATGCAATCTAAAATCACCTGTGTAGTATTGAAAATAAATAACTGAAAAGATCAGACTGTCCGGAGCTCTTTCTCCAAGTCAGATTATTGGCAACCAAACCCCCAATAGTTGCAACAACCCAATAAATTATCGCATCAGCATTCTAGAAGATGAAAAAAATACCTTCCTTCTACCTGATGAGTGAGACTCACAGCATAGCTTCTTTTTACACTCTTGGCAAAGGTAATAGATGGCAAACTAATTGACTTAAAAGGGAGGTAGGGGATAAAGGATAATATACAGGGTAGTAGTCTAAACAAGGTTCTATAGGACTGCGGAAAGAAATTTATTTTTCTATTTTATTTTAGGTAGTTTTATGTGGGTTTTCTAAGTGTTCATTCCTTTATCAAGAGATGTGTTGAGGCCATTATTAATGTCTATTCAAATACAGCACCATTGAGTTCACTGTTAAGATTTCGTCAGTTTGCCATAATCCCCTCTTTGTGCTCGCCTAGTCCCCCCCCCCCTCCCCGGTCCTCCAGTTAGTTATCCTTCTCTCCCTACTTCTCTTCCCCATTGCTGATTGCCATACAATTGGTACGAGCCTCACAATCGCAATCAGTTTAGTACCACATCATCCTAATCAATATCAAATTGATTCACCACAGATGATATAGGCACGGATTACTAGTTTAAACCATTTTGGTCAAAATAGATACAACCCTTACAATACAAAAAGTACACATCCTACTACGGAGTCCTAGGATGGCATCCTACATGGTCAACTTCAATTCTCCAAAGAGTCATAGAGCTATGCAAGCACACCTGCCCAATAGGGATGGCCCAAATGGCTGTGAACTCACATTCCTGACGTCATTAATATCATAAAACTGTACAACGATTTCTGGAACCAACTGTGAACGAGCACTATCACAATATATTCATCAATACTCTATTGTTTAAAATTAACCTGCCCAAAATTCTGTTGTTGCAAAAAAAAATTACAGATTTACTTCACTACTGATAGTAGATGCGAAGGGAAGAAAAGGAATTCAGAAATTAGAACAGGGAAAGAATAAGAATTAGGGATAGAAGAGGATTAGAGAGAACTAATGGACAAAGGTACAAGGGTTGAGAACTAAAGATTAGGCGGGTTTGAGTGAGAAAGAAAGGGTAAATAATTAATGTACTCCCAGTCTTATAACATCAGAATGGCATAACAAGAACCTACTACCACCCATCCACTTTGAATACTTTATAATTTATCAGACATGGACATTAAGAAATAAAATTCAGTAAAGCAATCCTAAAGTAGAATAAGAAACTAAATCTTACTAACATATTCATGAAAATTTCATGACTCTTCCCAAAATCCCTATTAAAATGTATACAGAAAATAAGATCATAAATTCTTCTCTCAGAAATCAGAACATCTTATATTCCGTAAATCTGAACTTATGCCTTCATCAGTTCATCCTATCAACATCATACCAATATATTCAAGGGAAACCTAACATGACACCCCATATTCCCAAATAATTTGAGATTTAAGGGTTGCAATGCAAGTATGACATGCAAACAGTAAATTCTATTATTAAAAATCACAAACTGACAATTTTGTCCTTGAACATGCATATGTTTTTTAAGAGCATGCAAATGTATCGTAAGCACATATGTGTCTAAATTTTCTCTATGCAACAATTTCACCATTGTATACAATTGCACATGAGTTAATTAGTTGAAGTGCAACTATTTTGGGAATAAGGGATCTGAGAGTGGTTTTCCCTATAGTCAATGCCTTTTACTCATAACTGTTAATGTCACAGGAAACAAATGTACCTTCTGTATTTCTTCATCCAATTGCTCAATTGATTTCTTAGCATGATGACGACCAAAATGCTGCTTATCAAAGACTGTCATTGCAGCACTTCTTGCTTCGTCATGCGCTTGTTCTATGGATTCTTTGGCGAGAGGCAATGTGAGCATAGACATCCTTTCGCTGTATAACTTCAGACATCTTTCAAGAATTCCCTTATTGAAAACTTCAACAAGTGATCCAGTGGACGGAATCTCTCCTTTGTTCAAGGCTTCAATTATCTAAATGATGCAAAATGGGTGAATTCTGTGATATCAAAACTCTAAACAGAAGTTTCCAGTAACAAAAATCGGAGCCAGAAGACATCATTCTACTATTCTGTGGACATACAGATTTCAGTGTCCAACTGAGAGAACAGCTAACATTCACTCTCAATCTAAGGCATGCCAGGGCACTGAGCCAGTGCAAAAATCTAGATCACATAAATGTAGTTGCTAGTAAAAAGGATCACAGAACGGCACCTGCTCCAGAAAAGAAACGAATTCCTTTCCATTGAGCATTTTACTCTGCACGATTTTTGGACGAACAATAGATGTAACAAGTCCTTTCAACTGCTCCCTCTTTTTCACATAGCCTGGGTCAAGCTCAGCATCATTCATGTCAC
Organism: Carnegiea gigantea; assembly: GCA_029747015.1. Classification (NCBI taxonomy): domain Eukaryota; kingdom Viridiplantae; phylum Streptophyta; class Magnoliopsida; order Caryophyllales; family Cactaceae; genus Carnegiea; species Carnegiea gigantea. The sequence goes on from JAKOGI010001754.1 coordinate 28,001, forward strand.
AAAGTTTTGTCCGCCGAAGATGAGGCTGTATAAATTCCAAATGTATCCACACATTAGCCCAACTCTACTGTATAAATTCCAAATGTTAGCCCAACTCTACCTTAGAGAAAGTGGGGGCCAAGTGGTATGCTTAAACAATACTTTTCTTATAAACTTTCAAGAGAACGTACAAAAAATGGGCAAGAATTTGATACAAGAGTTACACACTAGGAGACCTCTCTTACTCCCTTGCACTCTAAAGAACCTTTCCAACTCTCTTGTATGTGATGTCTCGCTTTTTGTGGATGCCTACATAAAGGGGCCTAGTTCCCTATTTACACTAGTTTCACCTCCTTAAAGTGTGGAGGATGAAGTGGATAAGTGTCCAAAAATCACAAGCTTTCTAGCACAATATCTTAGATTTTTCATAGGATGTTTTTGGTTGCTTATACAATATCTAGATTTTCCTAGGAACTAGAATAATTTAAAAGTAAATATCTTAGATATTTTTCTAAAAGATCTAGAACATCCTAAGCAAAAATCTAGATGTTACATTTCTAGAATTCTATATATTAATGTCTTGCTTCTAGAATATTCTCGCACTTGTAAATTGGATGATGTTGATTTTTTATTTTAACATCTACAACATAATCCGAAACTATTTGTTGCTTGTGCCAATGAACTACAAAATTAATTCCAACTCAACCATAATTAGTAAAGGAACAATTGGCAAAAAGCAAGTCTCAATATACACAAGGCCATTACGTGTGCATAGGGGTTAAAGAGCAAATCCCCCATAATCTAGTTGTGATCCGATTAATGGATGCAAAGTTTTTAATTCTCCAAAAGGTTCAGCATCTTAATCCACTGCACCCCCTCACCCAATGAAAAAGAAAACAAAAGAACAAAATTACAACATAAATTTGTGGAGACCACCTTCCATTAATGACTCAAGGGCATATCATAGAAATGAATTCCTGAACAGTAACAACCACCCGTGCAGATATCAATGCTGGTAGGGATTGCTTAAGAACAATTTAAGAGTATCTTTTTCGAGTAAGGTAATAGACATATAGCAATCGAAGCAGCAAACCAAAGGTCGCAAGTCGCAATATTATAAAGCAAAAGCAGAAATGAATACAATGAGATATCACATTAGAGGAGGGGAAAAGCATACTTGCGGTAGGCTGAAAGCTGTGCTGTTGTTGCCCATAACAGCCAATGATTCACGGATCTGGTTAACCTGACAAAAAAATCGAAATGAATTATCTCTCTGTCAGTCATATACCTTGGTATTATGTACATTTCACTGCTATACAACGTAGCTGAATACTACCTGCTCAATATCTTTGTCCCCTAAAACAACAATGGATGACATAGTCAGAATAATGCTCGACAGTTAGAACTCAAAACTGTACATTGACTGTAAGTTGACTGCAGCCAGGAGGGCAACAAACCATTATGATTAGGGACACGTTGAAGAGCTTCATTCACCATTTCTTGGACTGATTTTCCCTCTGTAAAGCACCATATCAGTCAGTTTAAACATAAATTGGCATCCCCCCAGGGGAGGGGGGTAATCAAATCCCTGTCTTAGGGTCTATTCATTTCGTTAGTAAATACGGGTTGGTAAATGACGAAATTGGTAACAATTGGCTAAAGTTGGTTAAAGTTTGTTGAAGTTGGTATATTTTTGGTATGATTGGTAGAAGTTGGTTAAGGTTGAAAAAGATTGAAAGAAATTGGTAGAAGTTGGAACTTGGAAGTCGTTGGTAAGAAATGTAAAAGAGTGGGAATATTTTTTTTCTTTAGTTTTAGGCATAATATTTCTTATAATTAAAAAACTAACTAAAATTTCGTAAATTTGCAGATTATATTTATTTTAATAATTTTATAAGTGTCGTTGTAAATGCTTATACGTTAACAACTTTTAAAATATTTATGACATTTTACATCAAAATAAAGCTTCTCTACGGGCAGAGATGCCGGTAGAGGTAAGACTGCCTACATCTGGATCTCCCCAGACCCCACAAAAGCAGGACCCACACTGGGAGGTGGTGGTGGTGGTGGTGTTGTACATCAAAATAAAAATGTTCGTGACGTTTTTTAATATATTGATTGGGGACCTTTTCTATGTATAATTTTACATATATATATTTCTTTATTAAATTTGTATATGAAATTTGTGATGATGTTAAACGTTTGTAAAGTTGGCACTAACATATGGTTAAATGTTTGTATCGCTTACCTTTCCGAATGGATTGTTGTAATTTCCATATCTATATAAATATCATTATCTTTGTCTTGCAAGCAAACTAAGTTATTAGATTCACATTTATAAACAATACAAAATCAAAATTTCAACTATGCCCTCTCCAATACACCAACCAAAAAAAATAACCAAAGGGCATTTTTGTGGTTGAAAAAATAATTAATTTTATGTGACAATTTACAAATTGTGAAAATTTTGAAAGAGATTGGTAGAAGTTGGTCGAAGTTAGAAAGGAACAAAGGATTGAAATTTTTTTGTTAGAGTTGGTATAAATTGATAGACGCAGGTAAAAGTTGGTAAAAGGGGATTCACCAACGAAAAGAATGTGGATTTACCAACGAAAAGGATATGGATATTTCTACTACAACATCAGGTTTTGCTGGAGGGCCACTTTTTTTCTTTTTCTTTGTTCACTTTCTTTTCTCGTTCCCTAAAACTGCACTCAAACTCCTAGATAAATGGGAGCCTACCTCAGCTCAAGCATCATGGATGGATGGACAAAGATTACTAGGCAACTGTGAAATGCAAATCACTGAAACGAATACTCGACAGAAAAGATTTGGGAACTTACGAAGAAAATCACGCTGGATGAGCCATAAAAGCTTAGCAGGCTCAAAAGCAATATCTTCTCCCTAAAACAAGCCAAAGAAAAACAGTAAAGCTCCTCCTTCCAATTGAAGTACCTTGATCTACATTTTGCAATAGAGAATCTAAATGGAAATTAATATCAAATACTCCTATGACATTACCTTCACTCTGTTTTGAATGTAAGTTTTGCATGCAAGACAAAAGGTGAGTCAGCAAACGTTAGTAGAAGTCCAAAATAGAAAAAATAAAAGACACTACATGAGAGAGAGAGAGAGAGAGTACGTGTGAAAAGCACTCACTCACTATAAACCTTCCAGTTACAAGCGATGTAACAATAAAACCAGCTACCTGGCTACATCTTGGTCAAGTAACAATCACCAGGTCCTTCACCCTTCATACTTGAAAGGGCCCTATGGAACTACTTTTTTGTAATCTAACTGCAGGGGTAATTTTGCATACATGTAACCCCCCCCCCAAAAAAAAAAAAATAAATTGACCACCAATGTGGAACTTTGGCAGGTTTGGTCCGGTTGGCATACTGACAAATCAAAGAAAAAAATTAATATTAACCTTCCATAAAACTCTTCAGCAAGCTCAACAGCAAATGAAAGTCGCGATATGTCAGCTTCACGGACCTAAAACAAAATATATCACCCATTCAGCATTTGCTGGAACATCTGAATAGTCACTAGATACTAAGAAAGGGAAAAACATAGCCAAAGAACACAAAAGATGAGAAAGGAAGAGGGACAGGGAAAAGAATTTTACAGGGAATAGAAACAAACCGTCTCAGGCAAGTTGTAGATGAGTACAGAGCTCATCACAGTTGCTAATGCAAAAATCCTGTAAATCCGAGGCATTATAAGGAATGTCCTCACTAATGAAGTGCAAAATCAAACTAATCAAAGACCAAGGATTACCGATCATCATAGACATTTGACTTGCCAATACTTTCAAATCCTTCTGTATCAAGGTACAGTACAGATGTCTTAATACCATCAACATTCACTTCTATAGGTGTTCCCCAGACCCATATCCCTGTAATTGGAATTTCAAGGGATCCAAATAGATAATGTGAACTACACTTGAAATAAATAAGAGATCCTTCATAAGATGAGAAATGGTCAACTCTACTATCAAAGATTACCTTTCGTCTTAGTGTCTCGCATGTGTCCAACACCAAAACCTGTTCAAAATTTCATTGGGATCATGTCATATGAAAAGCATGCATGCTAAGAATTGAGAAAATCATTCAATTTCCCAATGAACAATAGTCGCAAAATCGCTAGGCACCTTCATTGCAAGAAAGGGAAAGAAGCTGATTAAGCAGAAATGATTTCCCAGATCGATAAGGTCCAATCACCTGATGCCACAATAAAGTCAATAGCCGAACACAAATATTTTGGATAAGAATAGATCACACCAGGTAAATATCTAAGAGCAGATGAAAAGGATTCTCTACCAGTACCGCAATATGGGCATATAATCTAATTAAGATTAAAGAACATTGAAACAAATGGATACATTTTAATTTGGAAGGGGAATACAACCAACTTACAGCAACAGCTGCAATTGGTGAATTTATCCTCTGAATTGCCTCTAAACCCTCCCTAGAAAGACGTAATCTTGTATGACCAGGATCAGGTTCCACAATAGGGAACCTGCAGAAAGGAAACCAATGTCAGCATCATCCAAATTCATTCATCAATCATAGAACTGTCCCAGAGACATATAGCAACACATGAGACAAGCTAATATTGGTACTACTTGGGCTTGCTCCAAGTTTAAAGTCAAAAACATACAAAAGAATCAAAAGATGCAAATAGGAAAACCAAACATCAATCAAGTCATATTCACGGGCAACGATGACATAGAAATTCATCACTGAGAACCAACAACCATAATACAAGCCACGATAGGCCCAAACATGAAAATCATCAATTTACTGTATGCTAATGTAAGACTCAGAACCAAATTTTATTATCACTCTTTCCATCACATATTCAGTCAAATCTTTGGAAAATATAAAAATAAGCATTAAATGCATATGCTTTGTATTGCAAGAGTGAAATTCAACCAATAAAATCACTAATAGATTTTTGGAAATTTTAAATTTGGACAATATTGTGGAACGACGAATATAGATTTTTTTAATGGTAATATTAGACGGAGGGCGTATATATTTTCTTTGGCAGCGGGGAAAACACATTTAACGAATACAAGTTAAAAGGAGGCAACATTCACACATTTGTTAAGTTGCTCAAAGATACAATTCAACGAGTTATCCCCAACCCCCCACCCCCCCCCACCCCCCCCCCCCCAACCCAGGCAAAAAGAGAAAGAGAGAGACAGAGACAGAGAGAGAGAGCCCCACATTGAAGTGATAATCTTAAATCTGAGACCTAAGCAAGACGGACTCTTGAGACTGAAAAGTCTCCAATTCATCACCTCCCCGGAGGGCATTTCAGGGAAACACAGTCAAATTCATGCAGTGACAACTGGTGAAAACTTAACAGAGTTTAATCCAAGTCTGAGGCCCAATTCGAATAAACCCTGGGCTCATAGATGTCCTTCACCATCTTAGGCTTCACTTAGGCATGATCCTAAGGTAGCATGGACAAATATTACTCTCTTTAATCTCCATGCTCCTTAACTATTAAGAGGCATTGTTTAGAAAGCTAATGTTTTTCAACTCCAACATGCAGGCCACTGCACTTACCATCCTTTTTTGACTCCAGTAGTACAAAGAACGGCACTGATGTCCCAGTGAGTTCTGCTTCTCAATTATTCAGGCACTTACATGATTATTCCATACAATACCATACCTTGTAACACCCAACTGAAGGGCTATTATCTGGGGGCTAACCATCAACTAATGTATGACTATCATCCTTTGTGATGATAAATAGAGTTTTGACACCAATCAACTTACCATGCCTCAGATGCAGCTTACATAAGGTTTCTTATAATGCTGAAGGCTCACCTAATATTTTTCTTGAGCAGGTCATGAATATAGAGAATATCTTCAGCAGGTGGCATACTCTCTATATGACAAGTGTGTTGCCTTTGTTCAGTTTGTTGTTATTTGCATAAAGGGGGCATGTTTATGAGTGGTATACCCCTATACTATCAATGAATGGGAGAATGTCCTGATACAATCATGTTCAGAGTCCTGAGGCTTGAGAAGTGATGAAGCAACCTACGAATAATAAATTTGCTCCACTTAACTACAAGACAAGATGCAATACAAATTGTTTGATATGTTCCAAGGCAATAATGTGACCCTCAATGCCAATAACAGGTATTTCATAAATTTATATTGTATATATGGGTTCATAGACGATTATAAAGAACATCATATATAAGTCACATAAATAATGCTGCAGAAGCAAATTTTCTTTGTGTTGATAATGTTGCTTATGTGCCTAGACATGGGGAATGGAAATTCCTTTGACCATGACATAATGGTTCACTCCCATCCCTTCAAAAATCTTTTAATCGCTTTGACACTAGGCTAGCTTTCCTAGAGCTTCTTCCTAAAGACTTCCAAGAAAGCTGTTCTCTATCTTGTAATTGTCAAGTGAGGAGAAAAGAGTTACAAGTCGAGTGGCATCCTTGTAAGTGGAATTCACCCCTATTGTGCAAGGTATGGTATTGCTCATGGAAGTGATAAAGAGGAAAAGTAAGTGGAACGTTCTTAATTGCCTTCCGCTGAACCGTTTCAAACTTCGCATACCTAGCTATTCCGTCGTTTTGGCATTATGAATAATCAGGTTACGAATTGCAGTAGTTAAACATGTGCTCCCTTGATATCTGCAGACCCTAAGTAGGTTAGGAACTTGAAATTTTGTACCACAGGAAGCTCAAAACCTCAAACCTGTCAGGGTCCCCACTTATTCATCCTCCTGATGGGAGTCTAGGGCAGTACAGGTTCCCACCACCATGTATGGCCTCACACTCCTAACCTTTTACAATGTTATGGTGCTCCATCTGTGATATCCTCAAAGGAAACTGTGTGGACTTACATCGATAATGCTTTCATCGATTGAGGATCAGGATTGTATTGTCATTGTATGTACTTTTCGGACATTATCATAGATCTTCCATCATCTCCTCTCAAACTCGCAGAGTGATGCCACATTGACCGTATTTTGTCGCTCTGCTTTGCTGAGAAATAGTATTCTCCCTCACAATATTAATTTATTATAAGTTGTAGTTTCAAGATGGCATAAATGAAAGTCCATGCTCCGCACAATATAGAAGTCCATTGAAGTCCCGATGAAGTTGTGAGCTCAAAGTCATGACAAATTCTTATGCTTGTTTTAGCCCATAGGCCTAGGTGTAGCAGGAGTAAATATTTGTCCCGTAAATTTCTTTGTTGCTTTACTCTTTAGGCTTTATCATTTTAGAAAAGTTAATTTGTACATCATGACATTTTCCAAGTTGAAATTATGGTCCTTACATATTCTTTACCCCGCTTATGGTTTATGAAAATTGACCAATTATTGACTATGTATCAGAATCTTTTCCTCCACCATCCCAACCTCTCAAAATCAATTGAAGGGAAAGAAGCACAGGACACGACAATACCGCATATTGTGTTGAGTGTCTTAAATGGGTGTCATGCTGGACTTGGCAACAATCTGAAAAATTTTCTACATATTTGGTTCAGAATGCAGGGTTGAATGTCAATACCCTGGTCAGTGTCTATGTCCAACAAGAGTACTTCAGACAAAATGAAGAGTCAAGGTAACATAACTTAAGTTAATCCCAAAACTTGGGTAAATTATTCCAAGACTGAGGTGAGAGATCATCAAAAGTGCGAGAAACATGAACAATGATAATTTGCATCCAAATTGGAAGGAAGAAAATAGAAATGTGAGAAGCGTCCAATTCAAGAAAAATAAATTCCTTCCTCTGATTCAAGGGAAGGGGGAAAAAGCACAGTTTCTTAGAGCACCTCAGATAGGAACCGGCAAATAAGTATCAAGATGCGAGGAAGGTCCCTAAGCATCATCTAAAGAGAGATCGATTTTTAGTACTCTTAAGACAACCAGGAAGAATTATCAATGTATATTCTCATAGAAACTTGAACTTCTCACTCCTTCGCAATGCTCACGTACTGCAGAGAAAGGGAAAAAAAGGCCTGCAACCATGATCACTTCACTTTTTTCTGATCCTTATATTGATACCAAATGACACATGTATGGTCATAGAATCTTCATCTGGCATGCAACATGAGATTGGGCATGGCAAGCAAATAGAAAGAGAGGGAGGGGAAGAGAGACACGGAGAGAGAATTTATGGTGCCCACAAGAAGGTGGAGGAAATGAAATTGGAGGCGGAATTAATTCAATAATGGTATTGGGCAAAATAACAACAACATATTTAAATCATATCCATATCAGAAAAGAAATAGTGGTTGGAGGAAAAAAGTCAGCAATAGTAGGTGGATAAGGGCTCCACCTTCATGATAACAATCTCCAATGTTGGAGCATGGATTTGGGTCAATCCTTCATGGCGGTGCGGGAAGGCAACAGATATCCGATAAGTTGATTGTGGGGAGTTGGCAATTGGCATTCTTCTACGTCTTTTTCCTTTTTTGGCGGGGGGGAATACAGGGAAAGTTTAACAGACACAGTTGAAAAGGGAGAAGAGCTAGGCTGATAAGAGAAGAGAAATGGCGACTGCAATCGGCCAGTTACATTATCAGGAATGTGAAGGAGAGAGGACAAGAAGAGACAACACTGTTCATTAGAAAGAGGACGTCAAGCATGGACCAGAAAATCACAATAACTGGAAAGTTAAGTGGCACACAGAGAACCCCAACCTTGAAACTGAAAATTTTTTGAAGCGCAGTATTGTTGCCAAGGTGCATGCAATGATAGTGTATGAGGTAATGAATCCATGAAGGGTAGTAATGTGTGATGATCAATAATAAGCGACACCTAAGGAGAGGATGCTCTTCGGAAAATGTGATCAACGCCAAATATGGGGTACATGGTTTGGGTTGGTGGATCAAGAAGAGTATGAGGTGGGTTGTTGGACATCTATTTTAGATTGTCTGAAGCATTTTAGATTCCTAGTGTATTTTGAAGCAGGGAAAGGGTCTTGTGTGCTTTTTTAGCATATTATCTGGCATGGAGCCCAACCTCTCAAGACTCCATTTCCTGAGCTTTTTAGAAGGCTCTTCTAAAAGAGGCTACAACGTAAGACGTAAGATGTGGTCTCTTGGAATGGTGACTAAAGTCATCGAAACATAACTCTTTCAAGGAAACCAAATGAGGAAAGAATCCGCAATTTTTTGGCATCACTTATCAAGAAGAATGTGTTTCGAAAGGGCATTGATGACATTCGCTGGCCCTACAAATCCAAAAGTTCTTTCACCATCAAGAGTTTCTGTCAAAAGTTTTATGATGGTGGTAATTGCCCGAATTGGCCTCCATAGGCCATTTGGAAGTCTAAGGCTCACGCAAAACTGTGCTTTTTTGCTTGGGCAGCCACTAAAGGAAAGATCCCCACTAAGGATCCATTTAAAGGAAGAAATTTTGATGGGCCTAGTAGCTCTTTTATGTGCCTTGAGAAGGAAGAAATGGTGCATCATCCTCTTATTCATTTCCGTTGGGCTTCACCACCATGACATATGTCTCTTTCCTCGATGGATGTTAAACAGGTTGAACCTTTTTCTATCAAAGACACAGGACACAATAGTTGAAAGTCAATGTTCATCGTTATCTCCTAAAATAAATACCCATTCCACCTTATACAATCCAATTGGAGTGCGGACAAGTATATTTGGAATGGATGTAGACAGAAGGTCATCGCAACATAAGTTAAAGATTTGCATCTTCATTGCCAAGTCCAGCTGTTACCAAAGACTTCATAGAAGTACAAGGTTTAGCCTATCCTGTTGAACTTCAAGAATTTTTTTGTTTTCTTTCTTCAACACAAATTTGAGCAGTAGTGCTTAATTGTCAGCGAAATATCATTTACACTAGGACGAACTCCAGCTCAAGTAACCACACTAGAGCAGAAGATCATATGGAACTACCAGGTCAAAGCATGCTCATAGTAAAGACCACGCATTGACCTCATTTTAGGAGCTCATAATCAGTGAAATGAAGCAACCAACATTTGAAATATATAAACATGTCACACTAAAAATTGAATTGCTTCTGTTTTCTCTAATGGTCCATCCACATTGTTTTCTATTTTTATTCATCTTAACCTTAATACTGTTTTCCAGTACAAATAGGCTATTGAGAAACAATCGTATATGTCCCTATGACAAGAAAGCTACCTATTGTAAACACCATAATATGTTACTCTGATGACTGGCTAACCCCACAGAGCATGCTTAAAATTCAAGAAATTTTCAAGTGGGCTTCTAGATCAATCACATTAATAACTAAGCAATGTAACAGTAAACGATAATTTCAGAAATTCATCTGCACAGACAAACCGTTTCCTTTTTACTAAATTCGACCACAATTAAGCATGGATATTTGAGGCCAACACATGGTCAAAGCTCACAGTTTTGAGCGCCTAATATTAATTCCATTTAGAGTTGACAATCACAAAGCCAAATCCATCATTAAACTATAGGTTTATCCACATTTGTGATCTAACATAGGATGGGCACAAGTAAGAACCATTCAAAGGTTGTACCCTTCACATGTGAAGTTAACTTGAAAATTTATTTCCATTGAATTCAGCCATTCATCAAGGACATTATCCCAGAAAACTGCATCTAATACTGAGGAAAAGGGGGAGAATTTTCACATACGCCTGATGCAAATCTTCAATTGAGGAAGACCCAAACGTGAGACCTGAGGAAAGAACTGTAACTGCCAATACCCAATTCAAAATTTTCATTATTATCATCATCATTTATTAGAAACACAACTCAGTCTGCTTTCTGAGCAAAAGCTATCAGATCCCAAAGTTGGTCTCTTCAATTGCATCACTTGCAACGGCAGATCCAGATATTTGAAATGTCGTGTTCACCTATTGAGCCATCACCACAAACAAATTTGTATAAAAGTGGGGAAAATCACATATAAATAATACAAGTTCTCCCAATTATGTTCAAGTGTTGAATATAAATTCCAAAAGGCATAAACAATGAATCAAATTTGGCATCAAACCCGGGGGGGGGGGGGGGAAACCCACCCACTATCATAATCACTGCCACCATTGGCCTGCTTTTTCTTTTCAGCCTCAGAAACAAAGACAAAGCCTGATGTAAAACAGCACTGAAACATATTTAATCAACAATTTTGAAATTTTGACCATGCTCATATCTGATCACATGAGTGCTTCAACGGCTTTTCCTATTAATTTTTTTCACCAAAAAGCTACATAGCATGCACACTAATGCAGCGAACCTGCAGAATGCAAGTATCCATGCCCAAGTTGACATCTTTACCACCATTCCAGGTTTCGTCAAGTAAACCCCCACCCCAACGCAATCCCAGAAAGCAAGAGGAAATTAAAAAATGAAAAACCTTTTATGTGATTTTCAGATTTCATTTGTCAAAAATTCTGAAGTAGTTGTAAAACTCATCAATTGCGCAACGAATGCAATTTCCTTAGTCGAACCACTTTACGCAAAAAAATCAAAAAAGAAGAAAAAAAAGGGGAAAAGGGCGATGAAATCATCAAAGTAATGAAAACTGAATTCAAAACGAAAAATGGCAATGACCCAAATGAAAATTTTAAACCTTGACCTCGTGAATGTGGCTAATTGGCTTGATTAATGAGTGATCTGAAGTGTTTTCCGTTCCATGTGGCTGGGTGGCTGGAGTCAAACCATCGATCTTTGGACAAAGGACCAAAGAACAAGGTGAAGGAAAAGCCGACCAGGCAGTGACGCGCAAGAGCTTGATGGCAGCCGTGGAAACAATGGGAGGAAAACGGGGTCGTCCGGCGAGGGCACCGGAGAGAGATGGAGACACCGACACTCAAGAGAGTTAAACGAGGACCGCGGGAGGAGCGTGACAGGGACTCAGGGGGAGAGGAAGGAATCCGCAAGTTGCAGATTTGCGGTGTGCATCAGGCTCAAACTCAGAGGTTCAGGCAGTTGCATACTTGCAATGCACCTCTCTTGAGCTTGGCCCATTTTACACGTGATCCCGTCACTTATAGCAAAATTAGCGACT
>JAKOGI010001754.1:45000-185268 GCA_029747015.1 Carnegiea gigantea
TGGCAACACAATGCAACTGACTCTAAAAGAGGTAGAATACTGATTTGCTGGCATCCAAAGGCTTATCAGTTTCAGGTCTTGCAGAAGACTGAACAACTAATAAATGGTAAGCCATTCAGCTATCAACAAATAAAAAATTTTTCATTACTTTTGTTTATGGGCATAATCATGAGGCAGAAAAAAGACCCATGTGGGAGGCCTTGGTAGATATTTCTCACAATATGGAAGATCCCTGGTGTGTTCTAGGGGATTTCAACTGAGTCCTTCACCAAGGTGAGAGGATGGGGGGGATTGATACAAATGAGAGGGAAATGAGAGAATTTGGGGACTGCATTTTGCAGTGTGGGCTGCAAGAATTCAAATATATGAGAGCTTTCTTTACTTGGACCAATAAGCAGGTCTGGTCTAGAATTGATAGGATCCTTCACAATGGCTTGTGGTTTGACCTGTTTGATTTCACACATGTTACTTACCAATCCAACAGTCTATCAGATCACACTCCTATTGTGGTTGACTTTCCTCTTTGTCCAAGACCAAAAAAGACATTTATGTTATATGATATGTGGACCAAAGGTGCCCAATTCACTGAAATTATTAAGTCTCAGCTAGCAAAGAAGGGTCCAGGGTCTGCCCTCAAGGGGTTGCAGCAACTGCTAAGGAGCTTAAGGCAGCCTTTCAGGGAGCTTAATAAGCATAAATTTGCAGATATCTATACACAGCAAGTCAAGGCCAGGAATGACTTAGTACAGATTCAATTACAGCTTCATGCAAACCCTTATAATAAGGACCTCCTTTTTCAGGAAGATATCAAGAGGAATCACTATGTCACTATCACTACTTCAGCTCTCGCACTCATGAAGCAACAAAGCAAGACAGACTAGATTGGATTTGGGGATGAATGTTCCAGGCAATTCATGGCAAAAATTAAGCAAAGGAAAGCCCTGCAATGCATTTATCAACTTAAGGATAAAAATGACCAATGGGTTGAAGGGTTTGATAAAGTGGCTGACATCATGACAGATTTCTACCATAACCTATTGGGCAGACAGGAGCAGCACATATCAGCCATAGACTGGACATTATTGGGCAAGGGCATACTCTAAACCTTGACCAACAGATGAGGTTATGTCAACCTTTTGATGACAATGAGATTAAAAGAGCTCTGTTCTCTATTCCTAGTCACAAATCACCAGGACCAGATGGTTATAATAGTGATTTCTATAAGGCCAGTTGGGATGTAATGGGGCCTCTGGTATGCTCTGCTATTCAAGAGTTTTTCAAGACAGGTCAGCTCCCTAGGTTCTATGGGGAGACAAAGATTATGATGCTGCCAAAAAGAGATCACCCAGAGACCCCTAGTGATTTTAGACCAATCTCATGTTGTAATATGGTCTACAAAACAATCACCAAATTGCTATGCCGCAGAATGAAGGAGGTACTCCCTTCACTTATCAATTAGGGCCAAGGGGCCTTTATGCAAGGTGGACAATTGCTTTTCAATGTGCTTATCTGTTAAGATTTGGTAAGGGGTTACAACCAGAAAACCCCCCTAGTTGCCTTCTAAAAGTGGATCTTCATAAGGCCTTTGATTCAATTCATTAGGTGTTTCTACAAGATCTACTCAAGGCTATGAACTTTCCCCCCATCTTCACACTATGGATAATGGCCTGTCTAACTTCAGTGCATTTCACTATTGCCTTGAATGGTCAACAAGGGGACATGTTTCAAGGGAAGAGAGGTTTAAAACAAGGAGATCCTTTGTCACCTTTGCTTTTTGTGCTTTCTATGGAATACCTATCTAGGCATTTCAAGAAAGCTAGCTCCCTCCCAGGGTTTAAATACCACGCTCACTGCAAGAAGCTAAGCCTGACACATCTTATGTTTGCAGATGATTTAATTATCTTCTGCAAAGCTAAGCCTCAATCCCTAAGGATACTAATGGAGGCTTTTCAAGCCTTCACAAGGTGCACAGGTCTCAAGGCAAACTTGACCAAATCACAAATTGTCTTTAGGGGGGACTGCCATCAAGTTCACCAAGACTGTCTTAACATCACAGGTTTTACTAAAGGCCATCTACCTATAAGGTATCTTGGGATGCCAATTACAGCAAGCAGATTGTCAAAGATGGAATGCAGAACATTGGTGGAAAAAATCTCTGCAAAGATCACTACATGGTCTTCCAGACATATCTCTTATGCTGGGAGAGTGGTCCTAATTAACACTGTTCTGTTTGGCATGTTTAATTTTTGGGCCCAAGTCTTCATCCTTCCACAAGAAGTAGTGGACCAAATTACAAAACTATGTAGGAACTTCTTATGGAGGGGAGGTTTGCTATTCTAAGATTCCATATGTTAGTTAGGAAAGGGTATGCAGCCCAAAAAGTAAAGGAGGGTTAGGGGTTAAAAATCTCTATTTATGAAACAAGGCCTGTGTAGCTAAGCTGGTGTGGGCTTTAGCAAAAAAGGAAAACTGTATGTGGATCATGTGGGTTCATGGTAGATATATCCATGGCAAGGAATGGGCAGAGTACACACCAAAGGGGGATACTAGCTGGTACTGGAAAAAACTGCATTAAGTGAAGGACTTATTTAAAGTTTACCCAAAGGAGGATTATCGAGTGAAAGAGGGGTATCTCTGGCTACTGCAAGAACAACCACAGCAATCCCCATGGGCTAGGTTGATCTGGAACAGAACAAGTGTCCGAAGGTATTCTTTCACAGCATGGTTAATGCTATCACAAAGACTGCCAGTCCTGCACAGACTTGGCAGATTCACTCAACTGCAGTCATAAGAGTGTATTCTTTGTCACACAAGCCTAGAAACACATGAGCATTTATTTTTTGCTTGCAGTTATGCCCAGGACAAATGAAGACGGTTTTGGCAAACTGGGGAATTCAGTTGAATGTAGAGGGCTTAGACTAATACATCACATCTCTTAAGCAAATGCAACAGGCCAGAAGCATGAAAAATCTGATCTGTACCATAGCAAATGCAGTGATTTACAACATCTGGCAGACCAGGAACATGTTCATATTCAAGGGGATATTACAACACACAGCACAGACTGTCAAGGCAATCAGAGATCAAGTGACTCATAGAGTTTGCAGCTTCATCATCACAATCATAAATATAAAAAATGTATAGAGTTTTTGAATAGCTGAGGCAGCCGTTCTGTTTCATTATAACTGACTGAGTGGGATGTATTTGCTGATTTTCTTTGATAATATACTTCATTCTTTGATGCCCAAAAAA
Source organism: Carnegiea gigantea (assembly GCA_029747015.1). Lineage (NCBI taxonomy): Eukaryota > Viridiplantae > Streptophyta > Magnoliopsida > Caryophyllales > Cactaceae > Carnegiea > Carnegiea gigantea. The sequence continues at coordinate 48,253 of JAKOGI010001754.1, forward strand.
AAAAAAAGACATTAAGATCTCTCTCTCTCCTCCTCCCACAGCCACCAGCCTTTGTTGCTGCTATTTTGCTACTTCTGCCACTAGTCCTGCCACTCTCTAGCCAGCGGACAGCCACCAGATGCCATGCCCAAAAGCCAGCTACCTCCTCACACCCTTCAGACATCATTTATACCTCCTTATTCAAGTGAGTAAATCCTAAGACTCTTCTTGTTGATTTTTAATTTTGATTCTTGTTTATGTTGGTTTTGATTGTTGATTATGTAATCTTCACAGAAATAAGAATTAGTTTTATGTTTTAATTGTTGATTAAGCCTGAAAGCAGGTAAGGGTTGAGGTTGTTCATGATGATGCAAGCTCAAGTTAAAGTGATCGATTTGGATTATTTTGTATTTAATTTTGTGATTTTTGGCATTAGTAATGGATATCATAATGTTTATGTTGATTTTAGATGAGTTTGAGTGCAAGTACAAGTTGGTCATAAGATAGGATTTTAGTGATCATGCATGGGTTAGTTTATTTTTAGCTTCAAATATGTTGATTGTATATAATTGGATGGAAAATAAAATTTGGATGTGTTGTTTAACTTGGATAATGCCCTGGGGTGATTTTTGCAAAAGGGGGTGGCTTATGGAAATTTCTTTAATTGATTAAAACATGTTATTTTGTACATATATTGCAAGTAAGTGAGATTATGGATGTATTTTAAGTGTTTTTGTAAAGAGAAGAATTGAAAACTAGATGAAGTTGACGATGGAGTAAATTTGAGTAGCATGACTTTGTAAGGTGTTGATAGGGAACAAATCATGGGTTAGTGATTTTAAAGAGTGATTTTAGAGGAAATTATATGAAGAAAAGGTTGAGAGCATGGGCAGTATGGCTGTGAATAGACCCGAAATAGGGGTCCCTTTGTGACTTAAACTGGTACAGTTTTGTACATCAAAAAATGCAAATTTTGGTGAACGGAGAGACCAATGAGTTACCTTTCAAATGGCTCTTGAATCACTTCATTCCAAGTTCTATGGAAAAGTTATAGCCGATTTGCTAATACAGTACAGTACATGTGGAAGCTACGTACAGTTTTGTTTAGGCCTAATTTCAGGAGCCGTGTTGTGGTAATTGGGCTTCCCACTGTGAATGAAAATGTTGTGGGACTTTTTAAACTTTCTATATTGTGATTTTAGGCCTCAATTTGAGGTCAGACGTGTAAGTTATGAATTATTTTTCTTTACTTCTATTAAGCCTTTACTTCATAACCTAAACTATTTGCCTTAGTTTATTTTACTTTGAATTATATTATATTACCTTGATCTAAACTAAATTTCTATAGTTTATATAGTTTGCATCATCTTAGTTTAACATATCTTTTATCTATTTGTTAGATTCTGAATACCATTTAGTAAACAAGTTCTACTAAAAATTGTCAATTGTGAGAATAAGTGCATTTGCTAACTACATGTACCTATAATGACAATTTTGAACAGAATTAGGGCCTAATATATAATTTCTTCCCCATCTTGTATATGAATACTATCCATTGAGATTATAAAGGGGGCCCAATCAATGGTTCAATGATCATTTAATAATACAGGAATACATGTACTGAGTTTCGGCTCACATTTTAAAATGTTTATTATGTTTTGTTTTAGCCAAGTGCTCAGTGAATCACCCCCAGGCTAGCATACCTGCTGAGGACGATAAGTAAGCAATGGACCCTAGTCGGATTAGTAATGGAATACTGCACTTTTGTTTTTTTTTTTTTGGGAGATGTAGTTTAAGTTATCTTGTGGTTGGAACTGTAACAACAATGGTTATTTGCCTACCATTATGTATAAACCCTATGTTGGTTGTCACCTACACATATATGATTTTTGGATGATGTTGATCATTTAAGGTATTTGAATTATGCTCAACTATAATATCTCTAGTATAATTGCTTTTAACCTTGTTTTTTTTGGGATGGCGGTAATACCCCGATCATGGATTATCACTTCTAATCAAGAAAATTATTCAAGAAACTGCAAATAGTGAAGCATGTTCATTTTAGGGTGTTATAGATTTGGTATCAGAGGCAGGTTTAGTTTTTCTAGATAAGTTATGAAGTATGGAGAGTAGACATAGGTAGGAGAGAAGCTTGGTCAGTAAGGGTTATTATTATATCTTTAGAGATTCGTAGTAATAGAAAAGTCTGTGTGTATCTCTTACATGCTCTTTATTTATGTTTTCCTTGTTAGATGGATCCATATGTAGTAAACATGATGCTGGGTACATCTGTGGCCATCCACATCTCTCTTCTTCATGCTAGTATGATAGCTCACGCACAGGACCCCTTCTTTGAGTTTCATAGCATTATAGTCCGTGCGTGTACATTGTTGTGGTCCCTACCTACGGTTACCCTATGGGTTAAGTATAGGATTCGTTATCATGATTTCATGATGACGGGAGCCCTGGGGTGGGATAGACCTAGGTTTCAGATATAGGTGGTCTAGGCTATCATCACTTTTGAATTGCTGCTTAAAGAGGAGTTCGAGCAAAGGGGGGTCACCATGGAGACCTAATAGCATGTTTTTCCTTTACACCATGCATCTTCCTTGCTTGTACCACTTACCCCTGCTCAGGGACCACCCTCACCACCTACACGGGGCATTCCTTAGATGCCCGATAGCCCAACATTATCGGGATCTAGGGAGGCTCATGTGGTCGTTTATATCCCTGACATGCCATAGATAGTGGTGATTAGCTTTGATGATGAGCTCATGGAGGACTTGAATGAGGATCCAGTGGAGGACTTGGGCAAGGAGCCTGACAGCAGCTTTGACTCAGGCGAGGAGCTTGAGGATGAGTCTGACTCGAATTATAATCCATCTAGGGATCGCTAGTTTGGTTTAGGTGATGACTTTTTAGATAGGTCGATCATATTTTGGGCCCCATGTGTATATACCACAGTCAGTTGGATAGATGTATTTTGCGTAGATTATGTCATTGTATATAGTTAGACAGAACCTTATGGTACGTATTTTATTATGACATTTAATCATTCCGGTTTAGAAAAATTCATTTTGGGCCTACTTTACAATTCGGGTTTTTGTTATCATAAAATTTCGGAAAGATCGATAGTAGGCCTCGATAATTATAGTTTAAGAGATTAAATTATTTTTCATGACAACATAAAATTTAATTTTGAGCTATAAAAAGTTGATGTATATGTGGGTGGTAAGTGAACCAAATCAAACTCAAACAAATTCCAAACAAGAATTGAACCAATGTAAAGAGAAAATGGAAGGTTGATTGAGATGGAAAGAAAATAATAACAAAAAAGAACAAAGGATAAACAAGACCTTGCACTTGAGATAATCCTTCGCGGAGCCACTCAAGGACTTGATCTTGGGCAAATCCTCTCGTCTTCACCAAGGAATCACTCCAATTAGAAAAGGAAAGAGAACCTAGAACACCACTTGAACTTGCCAAAATTCAAGATATAGAACTAGGGATTTTTTTTTGAACACAAATGAGAATCACTCTCAAGGTGTTTGTACTACTCTTGAAAAAGCTTACAACTCTGAATTCAAATGCAACTACATAACCCACCTATTTATAGGCTAAACAAAACTAACCAAAAGACTTAAAAACTCCTAGCAATTAAAACTAGAAAATTAAAAAGGCTTGGAAAATGGAAAAGACTCAACATAAAGGGGTGGGGGAGGTTACAAAGAATATTCTAGGCTTCCAATCAGCTGAAGACATCCATCTAGAACACTCCAAGTCGTGCATGATGTCATCCACATGATGTCATGTAACCAAAGTCTCTTCATTTACCCAACATTTAATCCTTGCAGCAGCCTCCACTTCAACTGAGCATAACTCTTAGCACACACGTCCAAATCCGGTGATTCTGGGCTTGTTGGAAAGCCTTGGAAATCTATTTTCCAGAATGGGCTCATTTGCTCAATTTGAATAAGTAGATCAAAAGTTATGGTCCGAACATTACACCTATATCAGAACTGGACTGGAGCAGGACAACTTCCCTTTGAGTGCTACTTTGCCCAATCAAATGACGTCCAAGTTAAATAAAATTGGGCTTATTTTAAAGCTGACATCTTAAGCTTCAAAACCATGTGGCCCCTCAAGTTGTGGGTCCACTTGAGCTAGTCCAAAAATGAGCACAAAAAAAATTACCTTCCGCAGGGATGAATCGGGCACCAATTCTTCCGGAAGGAATATGGTTTTATCCAGATTTTCGCCACTTGCTTGACTACTTCATGGTGTCTAAAGTCCTTGAACTCACATAATAAGAGAAAATATGAGAGTTCCCATGCACGCTCTTGTTTGACACTTTTCTTCTTGGAAGTTGACCTTAAATAAAAATGATGCATATGGGAATATGCATCATACTCCCCGGGTGGTTTTGAGTTTGTCCTCAAACTCAAAGGGTTAGCAAGCCTCTTAAGAAAGGGGTCACGCTCACAATATGGGAGCTTTTGGGGAAGGAGGTCACAGGGCATCACCTCTAGAGAGATATAGAAGAGGGTGAGGGGAGGATGATAAAACGGGTCATACCTGGTGAGGAGAAGAGGCGGAAGTGGGAAATCTTCTTTGGGGGCAAGGGTTTGGGAAGGATGAATGAGGGTTAAGGCTTGTCGGTCCTTTTGTGGCTTGGGGCTTTGGCACGATGGAATAGGGGTCAAGGTGATTTTCTTCTCATCCTTAATAAAGGAGTAGGTGTTGAGGCGCCCATGATGAATTACATGGCGATCAAACATCCATGGTCTACCCAATAATATATGGCTTGCATCCATAGGAAGAATGTCACACAATATCTCATCCTTATAGTGGTCTCCAATAGAAAGAGAAATGAGGCATTGATGAGAAATGTATATACCTTTGCCTTGATTTAGCCATTGGATGCTATAAGGCTTAGGATGGGGTGTAGTCGCAAGTTTGAGCTTGTCCACCATGGTTTTGGATGCAACATTTGTACAACTACCTCCATCGATGATGAGGGTACAAACTTTCCCTTGAATAGTGCACCTTGTGTGGAAAATCGCCTCTCTTTGCTCCAAGCCTTCTTGAGTAGCAAATCCACTCAATGCTCGCCTAATGACAAGCAACTCACCTTCATCGGGGCCTATGATAACCTCTTCTTCTTTTTCTTCCAAGCTTTCCTCTTCTTCATGTTCATGCTCCTCAAAAGAAGCTTGTCACTCAGCCAGGGAAATAATCCTCTTGTTAGGACAATCAGATGCAAAATGTCCCATACCTTGACAACGGAAACACCGAACTTGGTCTTTTGGCCGTGGGGGCACTTTTGTGGGAGGTAGAGGGGTGATGGGAGGGACACTTTTGGCGGGTGAGGGGGTTTGAATTTGTGGGGGAAAGTAAGGTGGTTCTTGAGAAAAAGGACGGGAAGGAGTCTTGGAAAAGATGCTCTTTTCCTTAGTCTTCTTTTGTTGCTCTACCTTATAGGCTAGAGAACTCAAGTCATCAGGGATGAATAGGGTTGCAACTCAATTACATGAGCAATTGATTCATCAAGACCACTCAAATATCTTACCAATGTTTGTACATCATCTTCTTTCAAATCCCACTTGAGGAGGAGTTGTTCAAACTCCCGAGTGTATTCTTCCACACTCTTGGATCCTTGCTTGAGTTGATGGAGCTTGAGATAATTGTCTTGCACATAGTGAGAAGGAAGAAACTTGGCCTTGAGTTTTTCTTTCATTTTGGCCCACGTTCTAATTTTCCCTTTCTCATTTCTTGCTCTTTTCGCTCCAAGGTTAGCCCACCAGATTGAAGCATATTTGCGGAGTTTAAGGGCTACGAGTTTTACCTTCTTGTCCTCCGGGATGTCCTCATATTCAAAGATCCTCTCAATGGTGTGCAACCAATCGAGAAATAAGTCCGGGTCAAGTTGGCCTTCAAATTCGGGGATGTCAATTCGGACACCACCAATATTGCTTCCTTGCCTTCGTCTCCTTGGGGCTTCTTCGTCACTAGAATTGGCTCGGGATTGAGGGACTTCTTCTTCCGATTCGACCACCGGTTCATGAGGATGAGAGGGAGTGGGGCTATGAACCCACCTTCGTTTTTCCTCCAAAAGTTGCCCAAGTTGAGTTCGAAGATAAGTGACTTGAGCTTCTAACTCTTCCACAGGTGCTTGGTCGCTTCTTGTGGACTTTGTAGACATGTTGGAGATGCTTTGAAGGAAGAATATGCAGCAGGGAAAGTGGCACGGTCGTGCAAGGGGGCACGGGCAGGCCGTGCTATGCTTCGACTTGAGGAAATGCAGAAAAGTAGGGTGGCACGGTCGTGCTGGTAGGCACGGGGGCACCGTGCTGCGTCTCGACTTGAAGATTTCTGGAAAATGAATATGGCACGGTCGTGTGGTATGGCACGGGGGCACCGTGCGAAATTTCTGGCCTGTGGACACTGGATGTTCACGTTTTTTTTTTTTTTTTTTTTTTAATGTATTTGGGTGTGATGTGGGTCACTTTAAAACCTTTGCTCTGATACCAATTGATGTATATGTGGGTGGTAAGTGAACCAAATCAAACTCAAATAAACCCAAACAAGAATTGAACCAAAGTAAAGAGAAAATGGAAGGTTGATTGAGATGGAATGAAAATAATAACAAAAAAGAACAAAGGATAAATAAGACCTTGCACTTGAGATAATCCTTCGCGGAGCCACTCAAGGACTTGATCTTGGGCAAATTCTCTCGTCTTCACCAAGGAATCACTCCAATTGGAAAAGGAAAGAGAACCTAGAACACCACTTGAACTTACCAAAATTCAAGATATAGAACTAGGGATTTTTTTTTAGACACAAATGAGAATCACTCTCAAGGTGTTTGTACTACTCTTAGAAAAGCTTACAACTCTGAATTCAAATGCAACTACATAACCCACCTATTTATAGGCTAAACAAAGATAACCAAAAGACTTAAAAACTCCTAGCAATTAAAACTAGAAAATTGAAAAGGCTTGGAAAATGGAAAAGACTCAACATAAAGGGGTGGGGGAGGTTACAAAGAATATTCTAGGCTTCCAATCAGCTGAAGACATCCATCTAGAACACTCCAAGTCGTGCATGATGTCATCCACATGATGTCATGTAACCAAAGTCTCTTCATTTGCCCAGCATTTAATCCTTGCAGTAGCCTCCACTTCAACTGAGCATAACTCTCAGCACACACGTCCAAATCAAGTGATTCTGGGCTTGTTGGAAAGCCCTGGAAATCTATTTTCCCGAATGGGCTCATGTGCTCAATTTGGATAAGTAGATAAAAAGTTATGGTCCGAACATTACACCTATATCAGAACTGGACTGGAGCAGGACAACTTCCCTTTGAGTGCTACTTTGCCCAATCAAATGACGTCCGAGTTAAATAAAATTAGGCTTATTTTAAAACTGACATCTTAAGCTTCAAAACCATGTGGCCCCTCAAGTTGTGGGTCCACTTGAGCTAGTCCAAAAAATGAGCACAAAAAAAATTACCTTCCGTAGGGATGAGTCGGGCACCAATTCTTCCGGAAGGAATATGAGTTTTATCCAGATTTTCGCCACTTGCTTGACTTCTTCATAGTGTCTAAAGTCCTTGAACTCACATAATAAGAGAAAATATGAGATTTCCCATGCACGCTCTTGTTTGACACTTTTCCTCTTGGAAGTTGACCTTAAATAAAAATGATGCATATGGGAATATGCATCAAAAGTTTAATCGCATAAGGTTTAGTTTCCCTTCCGAGCCCAAATTAATTTAAGCCCACTTTTTGCCTAACAAGTTACTAGTTTATTTGCTTAACTAATTATAATCAATTATGCCTAATTATCATTAGTAAAAAGATACTTTTAACAAGTTAAAAACTCAACCAAGTAAATTTTTTTAAAATCAATTTCATCCAAGTAAAAAAAAAGAAAACCACAAAATATCAAGATCTCTCTGTCTCCCCTGCTCCCACGATCACCAGCCTTAGTTGCCACTATTTTGCTACTTCTGCCACTAACCTTGCCACACTCAGGCAGCCGAATAGCCACCAGACGGCACCCCAAACAACCAGCCACCTTCCCACACCCTCCAAACATCATTTGTACCTCCTTATTCAAGCTTAAAGTGAGTAGACCCTAACACTCTTCTTGATGATTTTTAGTTTTGACTCTTATTTATGTTGATTTTGATTGTTAGTCACGTAATCTTGACAGATATAAGAATTATTTTGATGTTTAAATTGTTGATTAAGTTTAAAAGTATGCAAGGGTTGAGGTTGTTCATGATCATGTAAGCTGAAGCTGAAGTGATAGATTTGAATTGTTTTGTATTTGATTTTGTGATCTTTGGCATTAATAATACATATTATGATGTTTATATTGATTTTAGATGAGTTTAAGTGTAAGTGCAAGTTGGTCAAAAGCTAGGGTTTTAATAGTGATCATGCATGGATTAGTTTATTTTTAGCTTCAACTATGTGGATTGAATATAATTGATGTGTTGTTTAACTTAGATAATAGCCTGGGGTGAATTTTGCTAAAATTGTTGGATTATGAAAAATTTCTTTAATTGATTAAAAGAGGCTATTTTGTACATCTATTACAAATAAGTGAGATTATGGATGCACTTTAAGTGTTTTTGTAAAGAGAGGAGCAGAAAATTAGATAAAGATCATTGGTTAGTGATTTTAAAGAGAAATTATGTGAATAAAAGTTTGAGAGCATGGGCAGTAGGACTATGAACAGGCCCGAAACAGGGGTCCCTTTATGACTAAAATGGTGCTGTTTGGTACACCAAATAAATTACAAATTTAGTGAATTCATAAATCAATGAGTCATCTTTCAGCCTCTTGAATCATTTTATTTCGAGTTTTGTGGAAAAGTTATAGCCGATTTTCTAAGACTGCGCAACTTATGTAGAAGCTATGCACAGTTTTGTCTAAGCGCAATTTAAGGAGCCCTATTTTGGTAATTGGGTTTTGCACTGTGAATGAAAGTGTTGCGAGATTTCTTAAACTTTTCAAATTGGGGTTTTAGGTCTCAATTTGAGGTCAAGAGTGTAAGTTATGAATTGTTTTCCTTTACTTCTATTAAGCCTTTACTTCATAACCTAGACTATTTGCCTTAGTTTATTTTACTTTGAATTATATAATATTACATTGATCTAAACTAAATTTCTATAGTTTATAGTTTGCATCATCTTAGTTTAATATATCTTATATCTATTCGTTAGATTCTAAATACCATTTAGTAAACAAGTTCTACTAAAAATGGTCAATTATGGAATAAGTCCACTTGCCGACTATATGTACCTATAATGACAGTTTTGAACAGAGTTAGGGCCTAATCTATCATTTGTTCCCCCTCTTGTGCATCAATACTATCCATTAAGATTGTATTAGAAATCTCAGGTACGTTCATTGCCTGTATCTTTAGAAATTAGAATGTATTTACCAAAATTATAAAATTTTGGTAAGTATATCAATGAATCCGTTTAATCAGTTATTTGTTACATAATTAGTGACCCCATCAGTTATCAGTCACAAGGTATTGCCCTTCACTTACCTGTTCGGCCTTGGGTTATGTTCCTCAATCGGCCTGGCAGGTGTACACCTATCTATAGATCGTATCAGTTTTCAGGGGTTCATTACTAGATAATAACTAGCAATGTAGTTTTATATTCATCTAATTTCCTATTTTAAATTACAATGAATTCCAAAGTGGGCCCAATCAATGGTTCGATGATCATCTAACAATACAGGAATGCATATACAGCTTTGGCTCATATTTCGAAATATTTGCTATATTTTGTTTCAAGCAAGTGCTTAGTGAATCGCCCCTAAGCTAGCAAACCTGCTAAGCATGATAATTGAGCAACAGACCGTGGTTGGATTAGTAATGGAGTACTACACTTTTTTTTTTTTTTTTAAGATCTAGTTTAAGTTATCTTGTGGCTGGAACTATAACAATAATGGTGATTTGCCGACTGTTATGTATAAACCTTACGTTGGTTGTCAACTACACATGTATGATTTTTGGATGATGTTGAGCATTTAAGGGCCTAAATAATGCTCAACTATAATATCTCTAGTATAATTGCTTTAAGCCTTGTTTTTTTGGGGATGACGGCAACACCCTGATCATTGAAATTATCACTTCTAATCAAGAAAATTATTTAAAAAATTGCAAACAGTAAAGCATGTTCATTTAGGGTGTTACAGATTTGGTATCAGAGCCTGGATTAGTCTTCATGGATTGGTTATGAAGCAGCGAGAGTAGACATAGGTGGGAGAGAAGCTTGGTTAGTAAGGGTTATTATTATGTTGTTAAAGATTCACAGTAATAGAAAAGTCTGTGTATATCTCTTACATGCTCTTCATTTATGTTTTTTCTTATTAGATGGATCCATATGTAGTAAACATGATGCTGGGTACATCTGTGGCCACCCACATCTCTCTTCTTTATGCAAGTATGATAGCTTACGCATAGGGCCCCTTCTATTAGTTCCATAGCATTATGGTCCGTGTGTAAACTGCTGTGGCCCCTACTTGTGGTTGCCCTATGGTTTGAGTATAGGATCCATTATCATAGTTTCATGATGATAGGAGCATCGGGGTGAGATGGACTTAGGTTTCAGATATAGGGGGCCTAGGCTATCATCACTTCTGAGTTGCTACTCAGAGAGGTGTTCGAGTACAGGAGGATCACCATGGAGACCCTATAGCATGTTATTCCTTTACACCATGGCACCTCGACCGCCCGCACCACCTGCCTCTACTCAAGGACCACCCTTTATCACCTTTACTACGCACTCCTCAGATGGCTGAAAACCCAGTGCTATCGGCGTCTGGGGAGGCTCATGTAGTTATTCATATCCGTTGCACAGTAGAGGCAATGGTGATTAGCTCTGATAATGAGCTCATGGAGGACCCTGATGAGGATCCAGCGGAGGACCCAGAGTTTGAGGAACATCAGATTGATCATGAGCTTCAGGAGGTAGAGTCGAGTGCATCTGATAGTAGATTTGACTCGCGCGAGGAGCTTGAGGATGAGCCTGACACAGTCTACGATCCATCTAGGGATCGTTAGTTTGGTTTAGGTGATGACTTTTTAGATATGTTGGTCATATTTTGAGCCCCACGTCTATAGCATAGTCAATTGGATACATGTATTTTGTACAAATTATGTCATTGTGTATAATTAGACGAAACCTTATGGCTATGTTCAGTAGTCCCGCCTTCTTTTTGGGCTTGTGGTGGAGTTAGTGGTTGGGGTTAGGTAGTGTGTAAGGTCAGTTTAAGGACTAACATTAGTGAGTAAGTTAGTTGTGATATTCTTTTGTCGATCATGTATGTAAGCAAGCGGTTATGTATGCAAGCAATCAGTTATAGAATGATACATGAAGCCTTAATTTTTGTTTTGATAATATTGTTAGTTGTATTTATTGGGTATACTTATCTTATATGTTAGGTTTATGTAAGTGATTAAATTGTTTCATTTAATGTATGATTAGAATGTCTAAACCTATGCAAAATAATATGGAGACTCACATAGGGGATAACTCGGACCATGATCAGGGATTGGTGAACAAGCCTTATGTAATGTCCCATCAAATTTTGGTGAAATGCCCTAAATTTTGGTTAAATTCCCCTGAGTTAGCTAATAACATTCAGAACTCGAACTACTGACCGATATTTGTAGCTGAACTGATGAAATGAATTCCTCTAGTGCCTGCTGAAAATCCTCTTAGAGATGATAAACTGGTAGACAGGGTAGCACGACGCAACCCTAAAGTTTATGATAGATAGTAAAACCCAGTGAAATAGGAGAAATGGGTGCGGAAAATAGAGAAAATTTTTATAGTGGTAGAGGTTCTAGAAGAGAAGAAAGTGAACATTAGCACGTATTTATTTGACTGGTAAAGCCGAGATCTAGTGGAACACCGTTAAGGGTTGGCTCGTAGGGCCTGAATTTGCCTGGACTGAATTCCTAGAGGAACTGAGGGCAAAATACCCAATTGCGGTTCAAAGATAAAAGGTAAAAGAATGTATGGAAATGAAGATGAGTGGTAGTATGATTGTATTGCAATATGCTAGTAAGTTTACAAAACTGTCTAGGTTCATCCCTAAATTTGTGTTCTTTAAAAGATTGAAGATGAGGAGATTTGAAGAGGATCTAGCTTTCTACATCCATAACTAGCTAACTGGGCAACCAATATCGACCTACTAGGAATTATAAGAGTGAGCAGCTGAAGTGGAGCAAGTAAAGAATGAGTTGAGGGCCCTGAACCCAATAAATCAAAAGAGGAAAGGGATCGAGTGGGGAACCCTATAGCGACAGCATAAATCAGAAGAAGCCTGCTCTCTGTCCTCCCAAGAGTCATCCTATAGGTCCAGTAGAGCACTGTGGGAAATGTGGAAGAACTAACCATACCACCTCGGAATGTCGAGTGGGTACTAATAAGTGTATGTGATATGGAAGCCCAGAACACCTCATTAGTGCCTGCCCTCGAAGACTGAAGGCTGTGGATAAGGGTGTAGTGATGTACCTGCCGAGGGTCTAGGCTAGAACTCAAATTAAGAGTGAAAGCTTACAAGCCAAGGGAGGATACAATCAAGGAAAACTCAAGGAAAATGTGATGAGATATGCTGGTTGTGATGGATATATCAAGGAAAGGATGAAACCAAGCTATGATTCACCAAGAACATGAAGCAAACAAGTGAAAGCCACACGGCATGGGGAGGCACGGTCGTGCTTGGTGGCATGGGGTGGCCGTGCCACTTTTCTGCCCACAAAGACTAGGATTTCCCACTTTGCACGGTTTGAATGCTTTTGAAGTTTGGTTTGAATACAAGTCTTTTGGAGAGGTAGGAACCATGGAAATGGATATGAATGGAAGTAAATGGAGTGGATAGATGAGGGGATATGAAGAATACACTAAGTGAAAGAAATCAAGTTGAACATTCAAGCTAATAACTTCACTTAGAATTTGTGTAGCTGAAACTAGGATAGGATAGGCTAAACTCAATGTTTGGATACAGATATCACCACCAAACTTAAGTTTAGAGTCTTTAACATTGGATTAAGATACAGAAACACCACTTAATTCAAGATTAAAACCTACTTGATCACCACCTTAATTGACTAGATTAAGGATAAGCAAGTTGGAATTTGGTTGCACTAAGGCATGAAAGCACAAAGCTCTCAAAGAGGTTTTTGACTCAAATCTGATATATCATACAAGGAGGCGTGCAAGCTCTTTAAATAGAGCTAAGCTAGCAAGCAAGCACACACACAAGCACCTTGACCTTTCCCTCCTAGTGAGGAAAGGTATTAAGAACTAATACAAAACTGGTTAAGCTTAATCTAAGTACAAAGCTTGCTTAAACTAATCTAAATACATTCAAAGCATAGAGTAACGTAATACTAATGCTTATTATACATTAATCTACTCTTTAAACTAAGCTTAATACATGCTGAGATTTTGCTGAACTCCCATTGGTTAGCCAAAAATCAAGAATCCCTTTACGGCTGGCCAATCACATGCAAGAACACAATTTGCTGCCTTTGCTTCCCATTGGTTGCTCTTTTCAAGAGTAACTCCTTTTGCAGCTGATCATTGAGCTCCTAGAAGGCTAGGGACGTGTGCCACTCAGCATGGGAAGGGAGGAAACCCTTTGGAGAAGGAAAGCTAATTGCTGCTGTAAGTTGGAGTGTGCTGGCAGGATGCAGGGTGTGTTTTCAGGCCACGTTTTCCAGGGCAAACGTGGTCATAACTTGTGTTTCCACACATGTTTGGAAATCTTGAGAAGTCTTCTAACAGATCCAAGTGGAATTACTCAATTTGGAGTTCATTTGCCTGATCAAAATATCAAAATGGACAGACTGGTCTGAACTGGGTCTCAGTCTGCACAGTTTGGGAGATTGACCAGGTTCTTCATCTTCCACTTGACTTAACTTGCTTTTATCACTTGGAACACATAGATAACATCTTGGGGACCCAAAATATGTAAAAATACAAGACTTATACCAAAATATAGCTTAAGAAATGAAAAGAACAAAACCGGGTACATTCTGACCCTGCTGGGCAGTTTTGACACCTTGGGTTTAATTGCTGATTTGAACGACCAAATGAAGTCCAAATTGGATGAAACTTCATTTGTTGGAAAGCTAACATCTTGAACTTCATATCCATCAGAAAATATTAGATGTAAACCCTTAGTATGTTTGAGAAATTAAGCACACAAAAACGGGTTAGCTGCTGGATTTAACCCTTGCCCTGCAGTTTCAATGCTTAATCAAAACTTGGATGATTTATTCATCCTTAAACCAGCATAATAAGGATTACCTAATTGATTTGATTCTTTTTTAACAAAAGGGATGGAGGGATTTCCATCATACTCCCCTTGTTAAAAATGATTTGCCCTCAAATCATAGTAGGTAATGAACTCCTCTTTTTTGCTTCAATTCTGGTTGAAATAAAATCAACCATGAAAACAAGTCTCTTTTGAACTTAGAGACTTTCTTCTTTACCTTCCCCTTGTTGATTGGAATGGTGGACGTAGGGGGCTCCTTGAACATGCTTGGAACCACTTTCTCACATGCTCTTAATTCAGGATTAGGAACTGTAAGGAATGATTCTTAATTGAATTGACAGAAGGTTTGTTTGAGTGCTTTGGGTGTGGGTGGAGTGGGTGAAAGTTTTGATGGTTCCCCAAAAGGAATGAAAAGATGGTTATGATGGTTCTTGTCTTTTGGTGGATGGTGGGTGACTAAGGTGAGTATTTCACCTTCTTCCGCCTCAAGCTTTTTCTCTTCAAATGTATTCCCATCTTTCTCTTCTCGATCCTCCTTTTCTTCCTCCTTGATTTCCTCTTGTTCATCTTCATGCTCATCAAACTTGGGAGGTAAGTTGATGGTAACCTCATTAACTTTGTGACTTTGATCTATCTCTGGTGAAACAAAGGGCTGATTGGATTTTCTTCTTTCTTCAAACCAGAGGGCGAGTAGATCAAGTTCTCTTTCTTGCTGTTGCATTTCCCAGTTTATTTCTTGTGTTCTGAGGTCAAATGCTTCAAGCTCTTTTTGTAGTTTGAGGATTTTTCTAAGGGACATATCTTTCCCAATTCTCATTTGCGAAAGTGGGGTTTTGAGGGAATGAATTTGGATTTGTGTTTTGAGGAGCTTTGGGCGTGTGGATGGCGTGGGTTTCAGGCCAAGTTCTGAACTTGCTCTGATACCAAATATGATGTACCTGCCGAGGGTCTAGGCTAGAACTCAAATTAAGAGTGAAAGCTTACAAGCCAAGGGAGGATACAATCAAGGAAAACTCAAGGAAAATGTGATGAGATATGCTGGTTGTGATGGATTTGTCAAGGAAAGGATGAAACCAAGCTATGATTCACCAAGAACATGAAGCAAACAAGTGAAAGCAACACGACATGGGGAAGCACGGTCGTGCTTGGTGGCATGGGGTGGCCGTGCCACTTTTTTGCCCACAAAGACTAGGATTTCCCACTTTGCACGGTTTGAATGCTTTTAAAGTTTGGTTTGAATACAAGTCTTTTGGAGAGGTAGGAACCATGGAAATGGATATAAATGGAAGTAAATGGAGTGGATAGATGAGGGGATATGAAGAATACACTGAGTGAAAGAAATCAAGTTGAACATTCAAGCTAATAACTTCACTTAGAATTTGTGTAGTTGAAACTAGGATAGGATAGGCTAAACTCAATGTTTGGATACAGATATCACCACCAAACTTAAGTTTAGAGTCTTTAACCTTAGATTAAGATACAGAAACACCACTTAATTCAAGATTAAAACTTACTTGATCACCACCTTAATTGACTAGATTAAGGATAAGCAAGTTGGAATTTGGTTGCACTAAGGCATGAAAGCACAAAGCTCTCAAAGAGGTTTTTGACTCAAATCTGATTTTTTTTTCATACATGGCTATGTGCTTCTTTAAATAAAAGAACCTTAGCAAGCAGCCACACAAGCACACACCTCACCTTTCCCTCCTAAGGAGGAAAGGTATTAAGAACTAAACAAGCTGATTTGTGCTAATCTAAATTACAAGCTTGCTTAAACTAATCTAATACACTCTAAACATAAAGTAAAACAATACTAATACTTATTATACATTAATTTACTCTTAAACTAAGCTTAATACATGCTGAGATTTCGCTGAACACCCATTGATTGGCCAAAAAGCAAGAACCCCTTTACGGCTGGCCAATCACATGCAAGAACACAATTTGCTGCCTTTGCTTCCCATTGGTTGCTCTTTTCAAGAGTAACTCCTTTTGCAGCTGATCATTAAGCTCCTAGAAGGCTAGGGACGTGTGCCCCTCAGCATGGGAAGGGAGGAAACCCTTTGGAGAAGGAAAGCTAATTGCTGCTGTAAGCTGGAGTGTGCTGGCAGGATGCAGGGTCTGTTTGCAGGCCACGTTTTCTAGGGCAAACGTGATCATAACTTGTGTTGCCACACATGGTTGGAAAGCTTGAGAAGTCCTCTAACAGCTCCAAGTGGAATTACTCAATTTGGAGTTCATTTGCCTGATCAAAATATCAAAATGGCCAGACTGGTCTGAACTGGGTCTCAGTCTGCACGGTTTGGGAGATTGACCTGGTTCTTCATCTTCCACTTGACTTAACTTGCTTTTATCACTTGGACCACATAGATAACATCTTGGGGACCCAAAAATGTAAAAATACAAGACTTATACCAAAATATAGCTTAAGAAATGAAAAGAACAAAACCGGGTACATTCTGACCCTGCTGGGCAGTTTTGACACCTTGGGATTAATTGCTGATTTGAATGACCAAATGAAGTCCAAATTGGATGAAACTTGATTTGTTGGAAAGCTAACATCTTGAACTTCATATCCATCAGAAAATATTAGATGTAAACCCTTAGTATGTTTGAGAAATTAAGCACACAAAAATGGGTTAGCTGCTGGAATTAACCCTTGCCCTGCAGTTTCAATGCTTAATCAAAACTTGGATGATTTATTCATCCTTAAACCAGCATAATAAGGATTACCTAATTGATTTGATTCTTTTTTAACAAAAGGGATGGAGGGATTTCTATCATACTCCCCTTGTTAAAAACGATTTGCACTCAAATCATAGTAGGTAATGAACTCCTCTTTTTGCTTCAATTCTGGTTGAAATAAAATCAACCATGAAAACAAGTCTCTTTTGAACTTAGAGACTTTTTTGTTTACCTTCCCCTTTTTGATTGGAATGGTGGACGTAGGGGGCTCCTTGAACATGCTTGGAACCACTTTCTCACATGCTCTTAATTCAGGATTAGGAACTGTAAGGAATGATTCTGAATTGAATTGACAGAAGGTTTGTTTGAGTGCTTTGGGTGTGGGTGGAGTGGGTGAAAGTTTTGATGGTTCCCCAAAAGGAATGAAAAGATGGTTATGATGGTTCTTGTCTTTTGGTGGATGGTGGGTGACTAAGGTGAGTATTTCACCTTCTTCCGCCTCAAGCTTTTCTCTTCAAATGTATTCCCATCTTTCTCTTCTCGATCCTCCTTTTCTTCCTCCTTGATTTCCTCTTGTTCATCTTCATGTTCATCAAACTTAGGAGGTAAGTTGGTGGTAACCTCATTAACTTTGTGACTTTGATCTATCTCTGGTGAAACAAAGGGCTGATTGGATTTTCTTCTTTCTTCAAACCAGAGGGTGAGTAGATCAAGTTCTCTTTCTTGTTGTTGCATTTCCCAGTTTATTTCTTGTGTTCTGAGGTCAAATGCTTCAAGCTCTTTTTGTAGTTTGAGGATTTTTCTAAAGGACATATCTTTCCCAATTCTCATTTGCGAAAGTGGGGGTTTTGAGGGAATGAATTTGGATTTGTGTTTTGAGGAGCTTTGGGCGTGTGGATGGTGTGGGTTTCAGGCCAAGTTCTGAACTTGCTCTGATACCAAATATGATGTACCTGCCGAGGGTCTAGGCTAGAACTCAAATTAAGAGTGAAAGCTTACAAGCCAAGGGAGGATACAATCAAGGAAAACTCAAGGAAAATGTGATGAGATATGCTGGTTGTGATGGATATATCAAGGAAAGGATGAAACCAAGCTATGATTCACCAAGAACATGAAGCAAACAAGTGAAAGCAACACGGCATGGGGAGGCACGGTCGTGCTTGGTGGCATGGGGTGGCCGTGCCACTTTTCTGCCCACAAAGACTAGGATTTCCCACTTTGCACGGTTTGAATGCTTTTGAAGTTTGGTTTGAATACAAGTCTTTTGGAGAGGTAGGAACCGTGGAAATGGATATAAATGAAGGTAAATGGAGTGGATAGATGAGGGGATATGAAGAATACACTAAGTGAAAGAAATCAAGTTGAACATTCAAGCTAATAACTTCACTTAGAATTTGTGTAGCTGAAACTAGGATAGGATAGGCTAAACTCAATGTTTGGATACAGATATCACCACCAAACTTAAGTTTAGAGTCTTTAACCTTGGATTAAGATACAGAAACACCACTTAATTCAAGATTAAAACCTACTTGATCACCCCTTAATTGACTAGATTAAGGATAAGCAAGTTGGAATTTGGTTGCACTAAGGCATGAAAGCACAAAGCTCTCAAAGAGGTTTTTGACTCAAATCTGATATATCATACAAGGAGGCGTGCAAGCTCTTTAAATAGAGCTAAGCTAGCAAGCAAGCACACACACAAGCACCTTGACCTTTCCCTCCTAGTGAGGAAAGGTATTAAGAACTAATACAAAACTGGTTAGGCTTAATCTAAGTACAAAGCTTGCTTAAACTAATCTAAATACATTCAAAGCATAGAGTAACGTAATACTAATGCTTATTATACATTAACCTACTCTTTAAACTAAGCTTAATACATGCTGAGATTTTGCTGAACTCCCATTGGTTAGCCAAAAAGCAAGAATCCCTTTACGGCTGGCCAATCACATGCAAGAACACAATTTGCTGCCTTTGCTTCCCATTGGTTGCTCTTTTCAAGAGTAACTCCTTTTGCAGCTGATCATTGAGCTCCTAGAAGGCTAGGGACGTGTGCCACTCAGCATGGGAAGGGAGGAAACCCTTTGGAGAAGGAAAGCTAATTGCTGCTGTAAGCTGGAGTGTGCTGGCAGGATGCAGGGTCTGTTTTCAGGCCACGTTTTACAGAGCAAACGTGGTCATAACTTGTGTTGCCACACATGGTTGGAAAGCTTGAGAAGTCTTCTAACAGATCCAAGTGGAATTACGCAATTTGGAGTTCATTTGCCTGATCAAAATATCAAAATGGCCAGACTGGTCTGAACTGGGTCTCAGTCTTCACGGTTTGGGAGATTGACCTGGTTCTTCATCTTCCACTTGACTTAACTTGCTTTTATCACTTGGACCACATAGATAACATCTTGGGGACCCAAAATATGTAAAAATACAAGACTTATACCAAAATATAGCTTAAGAAATGAAAAGAACAAAACCGGGTACATTCTGACCCTGCTGGGCAGTTTTGACACCTTGGGTTTAATTGCTGATTTGAACGACCAAATGAAGTCCAAATTGGATGAAACTTGATTTGTTGGAAAGCTAACATCTTGAACTTCATATCCATCAGAAAATATTAGATGTAAACCCTTAGTATGTTTGAGAAATTAAGCACGCAAAAATGGGTTAGCTGCTGGAATTAACCCTTGCCCTGCAGTTTCAATGCTTAATCAAAACTTGGATGATTTATTCATCCTTAAACCAGCATAATAAGGATTACCTAATTGATTTGATTCTTTTTTAACAAAAGGGATGGAGGGATTTCCATCATGTAGTAAAACCCTTAGCCCCCCTCACAAAGGGCCCCCTCCAAGGCATGCAGTAAGTAGTAGGAAGGGCACATATAATTAGCGAGGAGGAAGATGCCACCTCTGGTAC
Organism: Carnegiea gigantea; assembly: GCA_029747015.1. Lineage (NCBI taxonomy): Eukaryota > Viridiplantae > Streptophyta > Magnoliopsida > Caryophyllales > Cactaceae > Carnegiea > Carnegiea gigantea. The sequence continues at coordinate 68,145 of JAKOGI010001754.1, forward strand.
GGTAGTTACTGGAACTCTCTTTTGAAATTTAAAGTCATTTTGTATATTATTTGATTCAGGTGCCACTCATTCACTTATATTCACCCGATCTACCATGCAATTGAATGTTGAGAATACGAAGTCAGAAACCAATTATAGAATCAAGCTGCCCAATGACTCTATAGTTGAGTGCCTCATTTCCTACAAACTTATCCCTATCATTATTGGAGGAGTCACATTCCCTTGAGACCTGATTTAATTTGACTTCTCAGACTTTGACATCATTTTTGGGGATGAGCTGCGAGAGAAGTTTATTTTTATAGGCAAAGAGAGGAAAAGCCATGTCCCTTAATTTCTTCTATGAACGCAAGCAAGTAGTTGTGTAAAGGACGTATTGGGTATTGGTGTTATGCCATTAACACTCAAGAAAAGGAAGAAAAAGCGGAAGATATTCCTGCGGCATGTTAATTTAGAAACGTTTTTCCTAAAGAGTTACCCAGACTATCCTATCAAAGAGAAGTTGATTGTAAGATTGAATTAGTCTCTAGTGCTCAACCCATCTCTAAAGCCCCATATCGAATGGCTCCTAGTGAGCTTAGAGAATTGAAGATTCAACTGCATGAGTTATTACAGAAGGAATTTATCAAACTAAGTAACTCACCATGGAGTGCCCCAGGGTTGTTTGTAAAGAAGAAGAATGGAACCTTGAGGTTATGTATTGATTACAGAGAGCTGAACAAGATTACCATCAAGAACAAATACCGTTTTCCTCGAATAGACGATCTATTTGATCAACTGCAAGGAGCAGGAGTCTTTTCTAAGATTGACTTCAGGTTTGGATACCGCCAACTTAGGATTAAACTTGAAGATATCCCCAAGACGGAGTTCAAGACCAGGTATGGTCACTACAAATTCACAGTGATGCCCTTTGGCCTGACCAATGCCCCTACGGCCTTTATGGATCTCATGAATATAGTTTTCAGATATTATTTAGACAAGTTTATAGTAGTATTTATAGATGATATCTTGACATACTCCAAAGACAGAGACGAACATACTGCTCATTTGAGGATAATTTTACAGACCTTGAGGGAACAAATTAAGTAATCAAGTGATTGTTTATCTAACCTAGTGAATTTTTATATTGGAAATTAAGAAGTTAATCAATAAAAGACATCTAGGGATTTGTTTTGCCTTATAATGAGTTAGATCCCTGAATTAAACAAGTGCTCTTCTCAAATTTGGCGGATTTAAAGGATGATAAACAAATAAAATTTGGTCTTTTCTTTCAAAATAAACTTAATTACTTGGACTAATCTAATCACCATTCTTTCAAAGTTCTTTATTTTAGTCCAAGCTTAAGATGTAGAAATTTTCCTCTCAACATGCAATCCTCTCTCAATAACCACAAGGTTAAGTCTAATCTTGCCGATCTAATAGCAGGTTTCACCTTTTAGTATTTCACCTAACTATCCAAACATATGTAAGATTTGATAGAAATTAAGAATTCGATATCATTGTTTGGCTAACATGCCCTTAGACAAGGAGCTACTCACTCATTATTAAAACTATATCAAATCTAGTTTAAATTAAATTTTAATCTAACGAGAATAAATCAAAAAGGAGTTCAGAAGTAAGGAGAGAAGTATGCTTGACAACAATAGATAATTCTTCAACAATCTTTCAATCTTGAAGCTTCCATTTACGAATTCCTTTGCTTGATTTTTCTATTTCTCCAAAATGATTAGAAATGATGAACTTTTGAGTGAGATGAGAGATAAAGTGAGTGGGATGTCCTTCAAGAAGATGAGAGACCCCTTAACTAGAAGTCCTCAATCAATCTCGACCACATAATTAGAGGAACACAAAGAGCTAAGCTACGTGCACTACACCACAATCCGTGGCCTTCACACATACTAACTATGGTGGACTCTGAACCGGTCTTTTTTCTTTCTTCTTCTTCCCACGGGTATGTAGGTTAGGGATACCATCGTAGTGAGCCAAATTGCATTCATCTAAGGGTCAATGTTAGGTTAAAAGGTCTTAAAACTTGTAAAATATAACAAAGAAGCATACCTAAGCGTAAAATAGAAATAGGGGTGTAAATAATTCGCTAAAGCATACAATCCCCTAAGAAATGCTAGTTAATTACCTTAAAATGATGCATATTTTCAGCACTTATCAAACTCACCCGTGCTTAAACTATTGCTTGTCAGTCAGCAAGCATAAGACCAAAAAAAAAAAAGTTTTGTCACAACCTCCTTAAGAAATATATTAGCAACATCCTCAAAGATAAAAGCAACCCAAAGTTTTCGAAAGATCCTTAAAGACCATAATGTCAAATTTTGAATCAATCACCTAAATTATCTCAAACAATTACATTGGCGCATGGAATGGATAGAGCTAGAAAAAAACTAGTAGAAGCTGACTTTAGTCATGTAACACTCTTTAAAGCATAACAAGATTCCCTCAGCTCTCATTCCAAAGACTCAAAGCTACCATACACCTATTAAGTCTCTCCAATTTTCCACCATTAAAATGTAAAACACAAAGGCAATAATGAGGACTTAATATGGATGGTAACAAGGCAATGGGTAAAGGTTAAGAGGGGAAAAATGTTTTGGGAATGTAGAGCTAAAAGGCACAAACTAAGAGCAAGACCAAACGCTCCCAATATCTCATATAATTTACCCCTCAAACAAATGCCACTCAAATATACAATTAAATCCCCCTATAAAATCTCATGGGAAGAAAGTGTTAAACTGCAAAAGCAAGTATATACAATCGAGTAATGCCAAACTCTTTTATTATCTTTTTTTCAGATTTGTTTTTACATTTCTTCAAAGAGAATGGCCATGGAAATAAACATTAAGTATTTTTTCAACTCTTCTCTAATAATTCATAACAATTAAACCATTATAAACACACAAGATCTCTTATATGAATAAAAGGACACAAATTCCTTATACACCAACTAGACCAAACCACCAAAAGATCTTATACCCATAAACCAACTCCCAATCAAATATCATAAAATGAAACTCTATAATCTTGGCTAAAGGATAAGATATGTGTTTGGCAAGGGGTATATATGAAGGTTCACATTAATAAACATAGTTTAAGGCTTAAAGGGGCTAGCTAGGTGTATACCATACATAACATGGATAACAATTTTTGTTTATGTGGCTTCATCAAAACAAGGAATGCCTTAGTCATTTTGCCTAAATGCCTATGCTTCTATGATCTTGAATGAGAGTCAAAGCAAGTTCTACAAAAATGATGTCTAGGAAGAGTCACCCAAGAAAAGTCAAAGAGACTAAAATTGATAAATTAGTCTTTGATAGCTTAAAGGCTCATGGGATATCTACCAAAGTCAAAACTAGCTCATTAGGACTCACATGCCAACATTCAAGCACATATTCATTGGGCACTCAACTGGCATTCAACAAATGGTCAAAACATAAAGCATATTAACAAAACAAATACTTTTATTCGCAATTGGGCATATCAAAGGATCAAATCAAACAGAAGCAGACTACTAGTCTTTAACTTTCACCATTGATGATTTTTTTTAAAAAGAATCTTTTACTTTTCTTTTTCATTTGTTTTAATGCAAACCTGCATGGCGTTAGTCCTAAAATGCAAATCTAACCTAGAATGCTTTTAATAACCTGAATGCATAGTAAATTTAAAACTATGAAAATAAAACCAAATGCACTAACTACATGCGCTAACTACAAGTTAATCCTAAATGCAACTCTAAATGCTATTATGTACAATATACACACATCCACTTACTTAAGAAATCAATAGACACCATCAACCTCAATCAACACAATTCCCCTTCCCCATGCTTAGATAAAGCAGTGTTCTTAATGTAAATAGATAGAATCAAGTAGGGATGGTAGAAAAATAAGGACTTGAAAGGAAGGGGAAGAGTCGCTCTTGAGGGATATACCAATCTCACCAAGTCTCCAAACAAGCCCTAAAGTACTGGAAGTATTGTTTCTGGGAGGCAATCATCCTACAAAGCTTTTTATGCCGCTCCTAAATAAAGTCACAAAGGGCGGCATTCTCATATTGAATATAAGCTCTTAGGGAGGCTTGCTCCTCCTTAATGCACCTAAGGGTAGCCTGTACTTCATCATAATCATGGGAAGATATTGGATGGGATGAACTAGAGGCTCCATAGTGAATAGCTGGGGGAGGTGGTGGGGCGTGATGAGCTACCTTGTCATCACAGGTAAAAACCAAAGATTAGCCTGATTTTAGAGAGTTGCACGCTCAATATTAGGAAGGGGTATAAGATTCATAGGTTATATCTAACACACTCAACCAGCCTTTACCTTACAAAATTTTATCTGCTAAAAAGCAGCCATTTTTAGCCACTTGGACCTTAGAACTCTATCATTGGGGTTAGGCTCAATACAAATTGATCTAGCAATGGGGGTAATGATGCCCCCAATCACAATCCTTTCGACACTACTAGTAGGCACACTATATAATTGGGTGGCCAAGAAAGATCTACGGTCAATACGGCCACCGTTCATCATACCAGATAAGAACTACAACTTGGATAGGCGAGGCACATTCACAGTATCCTTTCTAGCAAATAATCCACAAGTTAACAATCGTTAGCGCACTCTAATGTAGGGTTTCTAATGATAGTTCCTTTACAAGTGCTTGCATCATAACGATAGTCCCTTGAAATTTCATTCCCAAAAAACATTTTGGTGAATACTTAGGGGACACGTCAGTAAGTAAGTCCAAACTTGGCAGAAAGCCAAATATAACATTGAAGAGACTCAAGTTCAATTCATAAAACTCCCCATTCAAATAGAAGGAAATATATCCTTCTTGACAACACTGACAACTAAAAACCTCTACATGTAATATACTTTGAAATTTAAAAGTGTGGTCCCTATAGGTATGGTCTCCGGTCTCAAGAAATTGACCTATACCATCCTGAGCAAACAACTAACATACATCATCTATCAAACCCAAACCAATTAACAAATCCTCATCAAAATAATAAGTAGCTATAACAACTCCACTACTCAAAGCATCGTATCTAGCAATATGGTCTGATTAGTTAAACCAAAAGGGTAAGGATTGTTATCTCAACTCCTAGCATTGGTGAATGTTTGGGATGTTTGTAAACCTTGTTCTCAAGTTTCAGCTCCTTAGGTGATATTTGCTTCTTCTTTGGTACCATAAGAATAATTTTTGGGAGTAATGTTGAGGGTTTTCAAGACTCCTCAACAATAGAGGTCGTGGGAATATGAGAGGAGAGAGAAATGAAAAAATTAGACGATTAAGTGAGAATGGCAGATGAAGGGACAAAGATTTATTGATAAAATGAAGAAGTTAGGAGGTAGAAGGGGAAAGTTCTAATGAAGGGGGTGGGTTCAAATTTTTAGGAGATGGGTAGAAGATGGTAAAATTTGTGTGGGAAATTAGCAGAATTGGAAGAATGAAGATGAGTTGGGAGAAAGAAGGAGAAATTTGAAGAAATTTGGAGTGAAAATGGAGGAGAAATTTTAGGGGTTTGAAGGATTAGCTATGGCGGTTTAGAGGGAGAAGGAGAGGCTTAGAGAGAGAGAGAGAGAGAGAGAGAGAGAGAGAGAGTCGAGAAGAACAAGAAGAATGAAGAAGGGAGGGCAATTTTCAAGGTCAAAATCCTTGACTGCGGGGGACCAGGGGTCACCATGTCCCCACAGCGGACTCTTCGTGGTGCCCTTTGTCCATTTTTTTTATTTTTCTAGGCTGGGGTTACCACGAATCACGGCCTAGGCTGTGGATCGTCCATTGTCAAGCTTGACTCTTGACTTTTTTGTCTATAGACCATGCTTTTAACCATTGATAGTTTGTAGTAGACTCTGTCTCAATTCTTTTTTTCCTTTTTATCATTTTATTTTTCAAATATCCTAAGAGCTATATATAACAAAGATGAAAAGAAAAGGACAACAATAAAATGATATGGGTTGCCTCCCAAGAAGCACTCGTTTAAAGTCGACAACTCGACTTTCCTTCTCTATTCTTGGCTGGGTTTTGTGAAAGTATGGATAGCGGCCTTATCAATAGGTTCTCTCACAAAGTAAGGCTTAAGCCCCTGCCCATTGACCTTGAACGAATTAGTGGACTCAGTCCATACCTCCATCGCAGCATGATGAAAGGCCTTAGTGACTTGAAATGGTCCCGACCACCAAGATCTTAACTTGTCTAGAAATAATCTTGACTTTGAATTGAGCAATAATACCATGTCACCTTTCCTTAAACTGCTTCTTTATAATGTGCTTGTCATGCTAACATTTGGTTTTCTCCTTGTAGATCTATGCAGGAACTCTTATAGGCCTCCAACCTCAACTCATCAAGCTTATTTAGTTATAGCATTCTCCACTCTCCCGCCACTATAAGATCAAAATTGAGCATTCAAATAGCCCAATATGCCTTATGTTCCAAGTTAAGTGTAAATGGCAAGGCTTTATAAACACTAATCGATATGAAGTAGTGCCTTAGGGAGTCTGGTAAGTGATTTGGTAAGCTTATAGAGAATCAAGCTTCAATGGCCAATCTTTTTGGAAGTGATCCACCAATTTCTCTAAAACACTCTTTAACTCTCAGTTGAATAACTCAACTTGGACGCTCATTCGGGGTGGTAAGGTGCAACAACCTTGTGCAAAACCCTATATTTCTTCAAGAGAGACTCAAGTAGCTTGTTATAAAAATGAGTTCCATTGTCACTCAAAAGAGCCTTAGTATGCTAAATCTTATGAAAATGTTCTTCCAGAGGAACTTGATCAATACTTTGGAATCAGTGGTAGGGGTGGCAATGGCTTCCACTGAAACATAATCCACATCCACCAGGTTAAAGAGATTGCTATGGGGAGGAGGGAATGGGCCCATGAAGTCAATTCCCCACACATCAAAGAGTTCTACCTCAAGAAACCACTTTGAGGCATCTTATGTCCCTTTGAAATATTTCCCATTCTTTTACGTCGATTACATGTCATCGCAAATGTCCTTGCATCCTTGAAGAGAGTGGGCCAATAGAAACTCGCTTGAAGAACCTTGGTTGCGGTCTTAATAGGACCAAAGTGTCCACCATAAGTAGGATCATGCAATGGTGAAGGACACTTTGGACCTCATCTTTTGGCAAACATCTCCTATAGATTCAATCTCTACATATCTTATAGAGAAGAGGCTCATCCCACACATAGTACTTAGCATCAGCTATAAATGTTTTCCTTTGTTGATATGACAATCCGAGGGGAATCACTCCACACACTTAGAAATTCACCAAATTGGCACACCATGGATAGCTTGGTGAGAGATAGTAAGAAATTAATCATCCAGGAACAAATCATTAAGGGGGAGCTCTTCAACAAGAGTAGCCTTCGGGCCTAAATGAAACAAACGATCCACCATAGCATTCTCTAGCCTAGCCTTGTCAGGAATCTCTAGATTAAACTCTTAGAGGAGCAGAACCCATCAGGTGAAGTGGGCCTTAGAGTCGGATTTCTTTAAAAGGTGCTTCAATATAGCATGATCGGTGAAAAATATCACCTTGAAATTGATCAAATATGAGCAAAATTTTTCCAAGATGCAATGACTACTGGGAACTCTTTCTTTGTTGTGGCATAATTCACTTGTGCCTCATCTAAAGTTTGACTTGCCAATTAGATGGCATATGACCGGTTGTCTTTCCTTTGCCCTAAAATGGCTCCTAGGCCACAGTTGCTTGCATCATACATCACCTCAAAGAGAAGCTCCCAATCTAGGGCCTACATAACTGGAGCCAAAATCAAAGCTGCTTTTAACCTGAGAAAAGCACTCAAACATTTCTTATTAAATCAAAAGGTGCATTCTTAACAAGCCATTGGGTGGAAGGTTTTGCAATTTTTAAAAAAATCTTTAATGACCAGTTGATTAAAACTAACATATCTAAGAAAACTCCTCACACTCTTTACAGAATTTGGTGGTGATAATTTCTCAGTCACCTTCACTTTGCTTTGTCAACTTCAATGTTTTTATTAGAAACAATGTGTCGCAGGACAAGGCCTTCTTGTACCATAAAATGACACTTCTCCCAATTAAAGACCAAATTCATATTCTCACATCTTTATACAACACTTTGGACAAATTATTCAAGCATTGGTCATAAGAAGTACCATAAATGGAAAAATCATCCATGAATACTTCCATAATGTCCTTAATGAAATCAGAGAAAGTGACTATCATGCAACGTTGAAAGGTACCAGGGGCATTGCATAGCCCGAGTGACATCCTCCTTTATGTAAATGTACTATATGGATGAGTAAATGTTGTCTTCTATTAGTCACTAGGGTGAATCGGGATTTAGAAAAACCTAGGATACCCATCTAGGTAGCGAAAATTAGTGTTTTCTGCTAACATTTCGAGCATTTGGTCAATGAAGGGAAGGGAAAAATGGTCCTTCCTATAGTCAATGCACATATGCCAATGCATGACTGTCATAGTGGGAATTAACTCATTTATTCTCATTTTTCACAATCATCATCCTCCTTTCTTAGGCACAACATAGACCAGGCTTACCCACTTACTATCTGACCTTAGGAAACTTCAAATTTTCTTTCTTGGCCACCTCTTTCATATTAAGATTAAACCATCTTTGGTGCTCAATTGAAGGCTTATGGTCATCTTTCATTAATATGTGATGCATGGACATAAAAGGATAAGTTCCTTTTATATCATCAAGAATATAACCTATGGCTTTACTATGCATTCTAAGTACTCTAAGTAAACAGTAAATTTGTGATGCATCTAGATTTGCATTAATTATCATAGGGCATTTAGAGTTGGGGTGAAGAAATTTATACCTTGAAGAAAGAGTGGTTTTAATTCGACATCAAGGGCTTATAGCTCGTCAAAAGAGGGCTCATCATTAGGTCCTAAATCTTCCACCTTGGTAAGGGTAGGTGGCACTTATGGAGAAGCTTCTAAAAATTGAGCAAACAATGCCACCTCGTTTTCTCATCCTTGGTAGTACTATCATTCACAATGCTTAAGAGGATCATTAGAAACTTGGCCAGTCACTTCTTCCCTTACTAAGTTGTCAATCATATTAATTTATGACACTCATCAGAAAGAGTAGGAAATTTAAAAGCCCTAAACAAGCTGAGCTCCACATGATCACCCCCCATATCAAAAGGTAAGTTACCATTTTTCATATCAATACGGCACCCAGTGGTGGCCATGAAAGGCCTCCCAATAATAATTTTCATACACGTATCCTCTTCCATCTCAGGAATCACGAAATCTACTAGCACATACAAATCTCCTACTTTGATGGGGACATTCTCTAAAACACCCACAGGGTATTTCACATAATAGTCTATCAATTGTAAGGAGATGATAGTGGCTCCTATCTCTCCTAGGTCTAACTTTTCACAAATAGGAAGGGACATCAAGCTCACACCTGAGCCCAAGTCACATAAGACACAATCAATGCACACATTCCTAATCAAGTAATGGATGGAGAAAAATAGGATCCTTATGCTTAGCAGGAGACTCATTTTGGATCGTGGAACTATACTTCTCAGTTAATGCCATAGTGTCATGCTCTTCTAACTTTCTTTTATTGCAGAAAATCTCTTATAAAAACTTAGCAAATGAAGGCATTTGAGATGAGACATTAGTAAATGGGATATTAATGTAGCGTTTCTTGAGGACCTCTAAAAACCTCCCAAATCACAAATCAAGCTTTGCCTTAAACATGCTTTGAGGAAAGGCAAAGATAGAGTAACAGGTTTTGGGGAAGATTGTTTAGGTTCCTTAGGAATCTTATTGGTATCATTCATAACATCATCGTTATGCACATTGTTAAAGAGATTAGACACCTCTGTCTCAACAACATTCTCATCATACGAGTTCTCATTATTGGTGACCCCCTTAGGCCCCTCAAGTAATTTGCCGCCCCTGAAAATCTTGGCATTGCATTGCTCCCCAGGGTTAGACTTAGGCTTATGAAGAAGTCTACTGGAAGATATAGAAGAAGAACTAGCTTGTTGGATAATTTGAGCTTCTAAAATCTGATTGTGAGTAGTAAGCACAATAGCTTTACACGTTAATTGCTTAATATACTCATTTGCTTCTATTGCACCATAAACATACTCTCCATCATGACCTCTAAGTTAGACTTTTGGGGAGCTTGTTCAGGAAAGGGAGGTATTTGAAACCCGAGGGGTGGTCTAGCTTTCATTTAGGGCATAGGGGGAGGATTAGGCCTATATGAGAAATTAGGGTGATTCCCCCAATCCATATTATAAATATTAGAATACCGGTCATTGGTTGGTCTAGGATTGAAGTTATTGACATAATTGGCTTGGTCACTAGTATCTTGGGCAAAAGGGCTCCCAACTTGGCAATTTATAGTCAAATGGTTACTGAAACCATAAATTTCACATGAAGGGGGGGCACTTGAAATGCAGAGTATTCATATTCAAATGGTTCAATCTTTGAATCATAACATCCACTTTAGCAGAAAGTAAAGTGAGAGCATCAACTTCTAACTTACCTCTAACCCAATTTGGTTAGCCTTTTTCACTGGACCATTGATAGTTGTTAAGGCCATCACCTCGATTAAATTATAAGCCTTATCCTCTGTCTAGTTCAACAAAGTGCCACCCATCACCGCATCTGTGTTAAACCGTACAGGTTAAGTGACTTTATTGTAAAATGTTTACCCAATTATCCACTTTTGAAGTCCATAATGAGGCCATAATTGCAACAAATCCTTGAATCTCTCCCAAGCCTCATAAAGCATCCCATCCTCCCTTTGAGAAAAAGTTATGGTTTGGTTCCTCAAGGTTGTCGTCTTGTTAGGTAGGAAGAATTTAGAAAGAAAGGCATTAGTGAGCTCAACTCATATAGTAATCGATCTAAGAGGTAGAGAATGGAGTCATGCACTTGCCTTTTCCCTAGGTAAGAAGAGTAATACTTAGAGACGAATGGCATCGGTAGAGATGTAATAAGCATTAAAGTATCACACACCTCAAAAATAAGCGAAAGGTGTAGATTGGGATTCTCTATTAGGGTGTCAGCAAATTGTGATTATTGCATCATAGAAATGAAAGCTAGTTTAAGCTTAAAACTATGTGCCTCCATATTAGGTTGGACAATATTTGAAGTGACTCCTTCGACTTTAAGGTAACAAAATCCCAGAGTGTTCTTCTTTGGTCTCCTCCTTCACTAGCCATCTTTGGTGAGGTCTCACTACCCTTAAGCTTTCCCTTTTCTAATTGTTGTTTCTTTCTCCTTATACAAAAATTCATTTCTATCTAGGGATTGTGATCGTACTGGATAGGACTTCACGTAAAAAGGAAGAAATCCTGCAAGCATGATACGAGTGCTACCAACGTGAATAAAAAATAAAAGAGGAAAATGCTTAGTCAATCTTATAAGAACTAACTCAATATTAGACAAATCGGTCCTTGGCAATGGCCCCAAAAACATGACACTCACCGTAAGTGCACGGGTGTTGTAGTAATGATTAAATATTATCCCATAGAGACCAATGCAATCTATCAAGTTTTGCTTGACAAAAATGCTAAGCGGATTAAGTGATCAAGTGATTGTTTATCTAACCTAGTGAATTTCTGTATTGTAGATTAAGAAGTCAATCAATAAAAGACATGTAGGGATTTGATTTGCCTCACAATGAGTTAGATCCTTGAATTAAATTAGTGCTCCTTGTTTTAAAGGATGATAAACGAATAAAATTCACTTTTCTTTCAAAATAAACTAAATTACTTAGACTAATCTAACCACCATCTTTTGAAGGTTTTTATTTTATCCAAACTTAAGATCTAAATTTGTCCATTTTTCCTCTCAATATGAAATCCTCTCTCAAGAACCACAAGGTTAAGCCTAGTCTTATCGTTCTAATAGTTGGCTTTGCCTTTTGGTATTTCATCCAACTATGTAAACATATGCAAGTAAATTAGCCAAATCACTTATATCTAATCAAAGCACAAGATATGTTGAACCAAACCAAACAAGATAAAGCATACGATTTGATAGAAATTAGGAATCTAGCATCGTTGTTTGGCTAACAAACCTTAGACTAGGAAACTAATCATGTAGTTCAAATTAAACATTAATCTAGCTAAAACAAATCAAAAAGGAGTTTAAGAAGCAAGGAGAGAAGTATACTTAGCAACAATGGATAATTCCTCAGCAATCTTTCAATCTTCAAGCCTCCATTTGCGAATTCCTTTGCTTGATTATTCTATTTCTGCGAAATGATTATAAATGATGAACTTTTGACTGAGATGAGAGACAGAGTGAATGAGAATGCCTTTTAAGCAGCTAGGAGACCCCTTAAAATAGAAGAACATGATTAATCTTGACCACACTATCAAAGCAAGACAAAGAGCTGAGTTTGTTACAGTACACCACAGTCCATGGCCTTCACCACAGGCTAACTGTACTAGACTTTGAACCGATCTTTTTTCTTTCTTCTTCTTCCTACGGGCATGTGGGTCAGGGGCATCTCCCTGGTGAGCCAAATTGCATTCATCTAAGGGTCAATGCCTGGTCAAAAGGTCTTAAGACTTAGAAAATACAGCAAAGAAGCACATCCCAGTGTAAAACAGAAATAGGGGTGTAAGTCATCCGCTAAAGCAACCAATCCCCTAAGAAATGCTAGCTAATGACCCTAAAATGATGCACATTTTCAACACTTATCAAACTCCCCCTCATTTGAACTATTGCTTGTCACCAAGAAAGCATGAGACCAAAAAAAAAAATTTTTATTCACAACCACCCCAAGAAAGATATTAGCAGCATCCTCCAAGATAAAACGACCCAAGTTAGGCCAAAGTGACCAAAATTTAACAGTTAGATAGGAAAATGAAGTTTTCAAAAGATCCTTAAAGACCATAGTGTCAAATTTTGAATCAAGCACGCAAATCATGTCAAACAATCAAATCGGCACATAGAATAGATAGAGCTAGAAAAAAACTAGCAGAACCTTACTTTAGTCATGTAACACTTTTCACGGATGTGTTTAAAGCATAGCAAGATTCCCTCTATTCTTATTCTAAAGACTGAAAGCTACTATAAGCTTGTTAAGGCTCTCTAATTCACCACCATTCAAATGAAAAATACACTAGGTAATCATGAGGAATTAATATGGATTGTATCAGGGCTATGGGCAAATGTCAAGAAGGGGAACAAATATTATGGGAATGTAGAGCTAAAAGCCATTGGTGTAGTTTTTTGAAGGGGGAGTAAGGGTTGAAAATTTTCATCCTCTGGGACAGTGTGAAAATCAAATCATTAGTTATTTTCGGCCCCAACTGTAATCTAGGGAAAGCCAAAAATGTCACTACGTATGATTAATTAACTAATTACTCATTAGTCCTAATCTAAATAGGATTAATTAAACTAAACTGAAATAAAGCATGCCTTGAAAATCTAACAATGGAGGTTGGCCTCCATTGTTGCAGTAAGTGGGTGATGATTAGAGATGGATTCTCCACTTATTCTCACTATCCCAACTTAACTACTCCTAATCCAACCTATTGAGAGCCAAAACTTCAACTTATAAAAGTGGGTTTTCAAACCCTAAGATGGAGGAGAGACAAAGAGTTCGAAAGTTGCATTCTTGGAAAAAGAGAATGAGAGATTAAGAATAGATAAGAGAGTAGAAGGCTGATTAGGAAAGGGAGGCAATAATTGTACTCCATAAATAAACAAAAGCATGTAAATTTGGGGATTAAACTAGTAAATCAAACTCAACAAAGTAATGAATGAAAATGAAGATTAAAGGAAGAGAAAGAAAGCTAATTGCATCAAAACTTCATTACTTTTGAAATGTGGCTACAAAATGAAACTAAATCTACACTAATCTCTCCAAAACCCTAGCTAGACCCTATTCCTAAAACCTAAAAATTCCATCCTTGCACAAATGGGGGAAGATGCTTTAAATAGATTCCGACGCGGTAGGTTTAGCATAGTCATGCCAAGTGGCATGAGCAGACCGTGCCAAACCTTTGGAAGCCAACAACAGAAGCAGGATAGGGCGCGGGTGGCATGGGCACCCTGTGCCAAGTTTTTAGAATTCTGCACATAAAATAGAGCAAAAACAGAATTTGGCATAGCCTTGCCACTGGGCAGTGGCCCTCCGTGTCACCTAGCACTGGCAGCCCTTGCCACCTAGCGTTGGCAGCCAATGCTAAATTTCTGCAGTGTTCTTGTTCGGTGCTAAATTATCTCATTTTATACGTCTCTTTCATCTAATTTTAGCTTGTATAATAATAAGTTCAACCAAGTAAGTGCCGCAAAAATGAGCAAAAGAGGAACAAAAGAAGAAAACAAAGTAGCAGGGCGACAGGTAGCCAGGGGAGGCACGACGGTCGTCGAACAACCCTGTAGCCATGGCTAGTGGGTAGCGACGACCAGCTTGTCTTGAATAAGACAGGCTATCTTGAACAAGACAGGCTATCTTGAACAAGACAGGCCGTCGTCTACGCAGCGACCGTCGCTTCCACGCATGCTGTTTTGCTCGGTTTGTTTTCCTTTTAAAAGGGCCTGTTTTGGGACATTTTGGGGGTTCTTTTGGGCCATTTTTAGGCTAGTTCAACTTAGGGTTTAGCCTCAAAAACCTTATTAGGAGGAAATAAAGTAGGTAGATTAGGATTAATTAGGTTGTTTCCAGGATTCAAGCATTGTAGATTCAAATTCATCTAAGCAGTCCATAAGTTTTCTCCTTTCTCTCTCTCGTCTCATTTCATGTTTGCTCTTATTTGCTCTTGTTTAATCTTGTTAGTTTAGATTATATTTAGCTTAAATTTTTAGTTTTTATTATGATTTTATGTGTATTAGTTGTTTTAATCCTTGTTAGAGTGGATTAATTCTCCTAGTTCATGCTTGTTGAGTTATTTGTTAGCTTTGGTTTAATTTTGGGTTTTTGTGTTTTGTTGATGATTAGTTGTTAATTTTGGTTGGCTTGGATTGTTATTAGTTTTTGATGGCTAATTAGTTTAGGATTAAGCCTAGCCATAACCAATTTATGCCTAGAACTTAAAGTTGTCTCTTATGCCCGCCAAATGTTTGATGAAATACTTGAGAGCTCTTTCATCTATATTTTTGGACGTCTAACTTATGCTGAGAGGTGAGGTCAATTAGCTAGTGTGGGAGAGGGAATAGCCAGGTTTGCCACATAAAAATAGTCCCAATCCTAACTAGGTCCGTGGGTTGCTAACCTTGTGGTCTAATTGGGCTAACGCAATGAAAATAGGTGGTTAGGCCAATTAAAGTACCCCATGACCCTCGAGAGAGGGCTTGGGTGGTCTTCCATGGTGCAACCGACCATCTCAATCGTTGGCTTAGGTTGGGTAGGTTAGGACTCATTTAAACTACTTAGCTCATTAATTGATCAAATTGCAAGTCCAAGCTCATTCCTTTTATGCTTGTTAGCTTAGTTTAGCCTTGTTTTCATTTTTCACTCGACCTAGATTGAACACTTAAGCTAATCGTAGTACTTGAAACCCAACTCCCAATGGACGATACCTCGAGTACTCGACGATAAATCTTGCACTTAGGGTTACAAATTTAAAACTCAAAATTTTCCTATCAGTACTTTTTCCTTATTTCTCCTACAATTTTTGTGCTTATTGACCTTACCTTGCTTCATGGTTATCTCGGGTTGTCCTGCAAGGTTTTCCAGGCTAACTTTTGGCATGGTTTGCATGAATTCTCTATCATTAGTGCAATCTCCTTTATTACCTACAAAACTAACAATACACAAATCAATAACCTAGTTTACTAATTATTTGAGCTAAATCTAGGTAGAATAAGGTGTAAAATTCATATGCATCATGCCCGAACAAATACCCCACACCAAGACTTTGCTCGTCCTCGAGCAAAACGAACTAAACTCAATAAAAAGAAGTGGAAAATAAGAAAAAGAAAAATCAAAACTCACTTTCGTCAGAATCAAGATTGCATTTAGCGTATGCAACAAGCCTTTTAAACCCCATGGTTTTCTAAGTGGACGAGTGAGGTCTTATGAGGGTTTTCAAGTGAAATATCCACAAAATCTTTTCAAAAAGCAATGGAAAATCTTTTTGGCTTTTGTTTCCCAAAACATGAACATATATACAAGTAATGGGAAATTATATACAAACTCTAGGCAATTGCATCACCCTAGTAACCAAATCACCAAATTATTTATAAATAAAATGCACAATCAAGAGTTAACTAAGTCAAAAGATGCATCCTACTGCTCATTTTTCAACTCCACACAACTCTATGCAATGATATGTATACCTTGGTGCATGTGCAAATGTGTATCAATCCTTATGAATCAAGTTGCTAACATTGATACGATCCCCGTGTCCTTGCTCATTGCCTTCTTTGTTTCTTTTTTTTCATATTTTTCTTTCCTTTTCAAGAATAAAACCTACTTGACTTACAAATATTCGGAACTTCCCTAAAAAGGATTTTATTCGTATGTGCAAAGCACTTATTTCATTGCCTAAATAGATTTATAATCAAATAAAATAGCACACATTCAAGCCAATTAAACATATGACATAAAGATAATGACTTTGAACATCGGTGCCCGGGTTTTTATTCACTTTTTAGACTTTTCCTTTTTTTTCTTTTCTTTTTCGCTTTTTTCAAGAGCATAGAAGGCAGTTTCAACAAACAAAAGGTTCATATGCCAACTTAACAACAAGACCCTAAGAATTGATGGTAAAGTGAACCAGGGAGCTACTAAATACAAAACAAAACCAATGGGAACCTAAGATGAAACAAAACATAAAAGAAAAGAAAAACAAAAGACAAAAAACAACAAAATCCAAAAAAAAATGCAGTAACACATATTTACAAAAACATACCACCAATAAACAAAGAACAAAACTAAAACATACTAAAAAAAAAATACCCAAAATAAACAAGGGAGTACACAATAAAAATCAAACAAAGCACCCATGACATATTCACAATCCTAGATATATACAACTATTTGCAATCCTAAATAAAAATCAAATAAAACACCTATGACACAATCAAAATCCTAGATATCCACAACTACTCAACTAAAATTTGTAACAACTATTCACAAAACAAAATACACCATGAAGCAAAGCACATAACACACCCAAGGGTGATCATACTAGGTTTGATACAGAATGTACCCAAACTAACGCCTCATGCAGATGATTTTGAGGAGGTCCATGGAGTATCAACCACTCCATCTCAGCTCACAAGCTGTAACTCATTAAAACTGACCAAGTCTCATAGCAACTTAACAAACAATCGGGCACAATCCTCATAGAAATGAAAGTTGTTCGAAACAAGATGTGTAGCCCAAAAAAGGTGCATAGGAGGAATGCAACTCAATGCTCTCTTGAGCTTATCAAAGCTCTTAGCCCAATCAAATGAAAGATGTGCATGTGCAAAATCAGATGCACTAGTCAATGGCCTAATGTTCGTGCCAAAAATATGTTATTTTTACGATACTTTTATACCTAATTTATGCTCGTAATAATTGTTCTTTTAGGTTTTTATTTGATTTTATTTTGTTTGGTAAGTATTGAATAATTATGGAAAAAATGCGAGAAAAAGATGAAAAAATGTTGGAAATGAAGAATCGGGCTAAGTTGATTCAAGCCCAACTTATTTCATCCATCAACATAATGAAAAAAAAAGGAAAACTTTAATAAAACCCTCTAGCCTTGCATGTGCCTAGCACATGCCTTCATCTACCCAACCCAGGCATGCGCGCCTCATGTGATACCCTCCTTCCCTTATCCCTTGCTTAATCCCTTCTCTCTCTTCTCGGCTGAGCAAGAAGAACCTGAAACCCGACCCCCCCTTCATCTCCATCTCTCTAACTCATCTCTCTCTCTCTCTGTAAACCTCCAACGTCTTCCACCATCTTCATCCCTATCCACCACTCTAAACGCCAGCACACCACCACCAGCGCAGCACGCCAGCACGATGTCATCTCCACCGTACACGACATCTGCGAATCAAGGGTCGAAATTGAAGACTTGCTCGAGTATAATTCGAAGAATTCGGCTCCAGAGAAGAGGCTACGAAGTTTTTAGGGTTCCAATTAGTTTTAATTGCTAGTTTTTAGGCTTCAATTCGTATGTTTTCGATTTCCAGATTTAGGGTCTAAGGTTTAAAATTTAGTTTAGGATTTGATGTTAGATCGATTTTTGGTTCCGAATTTCATGTAATTAAGCTACGATTTCGTTGATTGCTAGTCGAAATTCATGGTTTTCAGTTTGCTTTTATAAGATTTTGGAGTTGGTTTGTTTAATTTGAGTCACCCCCTCCCTTGTTTTCATTTCGTCGAGCTTGGTAATGGCGTTTCCGCCATTGTTTGCGGTTGTTGGAGCTCCAAAAATGGAGTTACTTGTGTTTGGCTGAGCTGCAAAGCAAGGACGCCTTGAGCTCTGTTTTCCTTCTTCCTATTCGGTTAGTTTGCACTCCAGATTCGGTTTCTTCTGTTTCGAGCACCTCTGTTTCAGATTCTAGAATTGAGTTGTTGCAAGTTCGCAGGTTGACCTCGGTTTTAGATTGATTCCAGTTCTGTGTTGAGTTTGGCTACTACAAGTAGGGCT
Organism: Carnegiea gigantea; assembly: GCA_029747015.1. Classification (NCBI taxonomy): domain Eukaryota; kingdom Viridiplantae; phylum Streptophyta; class Magnoliopsida; order Caryophyllales; family Cactaceae; genus Carnegiea; species Carnegiea gigantea. Next base: position 86,750 of record JAKOGI010001754.1, read on the forward strand.
CTGTTGATTTCGATTTCCGTTCCCCCGATTTAGCTTGGAAGTTGTTTCGGTTAGTTGCTGTTTCCGTTTAGTTTACTTGATCGTTTAGTTTCGGTTAGCTACTTTTGTTTTTAAAGTTTCAGTTACTTATTTCATTTGCTATGCTTTCGTTCTTGCTCTCTTTAGTCACTTTATCGCTTTATCTTTTATCTTGTTTATTTAGATGGTGTGGTTAGTTTTTTTTTTTTTTGAGTTGCTTTGCTATCTTAGAATTAGTTAGGTCTTATGAAACCATTGTGAATAGCTAGCATTGTTTAGAATTAGGTCCATTTATGATCAACAGTTATAAGTTATTTATGGTTTTGATTAGTTTATAAACAATGTTAGCTTAGTTTATTCCCGTAATTTGTGACCTCAATCTCATCCTCGTCCCTGAAGACATGACCCTTAAGTACTACAACGATAGTCGTATAATTGCGGCATTTATATTTCACTCAAAATTACCTTACCAGTTTTTTTACCGCCGTTGCCAGGAACGGCGGTATACGATTAGGTCATATTTTCTTCTTCGTAGCTACTTTAATATTAGGTTGCTTTATTATGTTATTAAGTTGTGACATGATTTAGTGCATTCCTTGAGTTTTTAAAAATCCCAAAAAAAAAAATTGGAAAAGCCTAAAATTGAAAAAAAAAAATAGAAAACTTGAAAATCATAAATAAAATTGAAAAATTGAAAAGAACCTCAAAAACAAAGTGGCAAGTTTATGTTTTCCTCAGTTTGAGCACTTTTCATTTTCTTAGTTTCGTTCTTATTAGTTGCTTATGCTTTGACTTACTTTGTTATTCGTTATTAGTTGTGATTTATTTAGTTCATTTCTTGAAAAAATCCAAAACCCATAAAAATTCAGAAAACCTTAAGAGTCCAAAAAAGTTTAATTGAAAAACTCTAAAAACAAATTACTTAGAATTGATTTATGGCTTTAGTTGCTTTATTTTGTTGTTTTGTAGTTTTAGAATTGAGTTAATAATTTGAATTTGGTTTTTGTTGGAATTTGTCTCATCTCCATTTTAGGGATTGATTAACTATTTAATTTGGCTACCTTTTGTTTGTAAATCATCTTCAGGGTTGAATAACATTTTGATTTGATTTTGTACTTAAGAAAAAGGGGGAAAAATTAGAAAATCCAAAAATCCAAAAAAAAAAAAAGAAAGAGAAAAGACCAAAAACAGGACCTTTTGTGAGGGTGTGAGGTTTATATGACTAGTTGGGTTAGAGATCCTAAAAATCGAAGACTCGCTAGGCGTGAGCCAATCCTGACTTAGAACCTGAACCTGAACCTAAGATTGAGTTAGAAAATATGGCACAAGAAAGGACTTTGAATGATATTTTCTATTCTCTTAGGACTGTTTTTTTGCCTAATCTTGAACCAAATATGACCTTCGAATTAAAACCCCATTATACTCACATGCACCCTAAATTTACAAGATTAGAGGATGCTTATTTATTTTTGAGGAAATTCGAAGAAGTTTGTTATATGATGCATTTCCCTAATATTCCCATTGATGTTGTGCGAATGAAATTGATTACTTTTGCTTTAAAAGATTCTGCTAAACATTGGATGTATGGCTTGGCTGCTAATTCTATTACTTCTTAGAATGATTTTGTAAGATTGTTGTTAAGAAAATATTTTCCTAATGCAAAGACTGTTAAGCTGAGGAATGAAATCAATCAATTTGTGCAACTTGATAGGGAATCATTTGGAAATATTTTGGTAGGTTCAAAACTTTGTTGGCCCAATGTCTCCATTATAGTTTAGACCAAGTACGCTTGTGCCAGATTGTATATGAAGGATTTATGGTTTTGTATATGAAGTTATTTATGGTTTAGACCAAGTACGCTTGTGCCAGATTGTATATGAAGGATTTATGGTTTTGTACTTAAGGGTCATGTCATCGTTGTAGTACGCTTGTGCCAGATTGTATATGAAGGATTTGACCAACAGACTAAGACTATGGTAAAGTCCATGTGTCAGGGTGGCTTTCTTTCTAAGAGCGCCACAGTTGCTTGGGAGTTTTTAGAGGACTTGGCTGAGAAAACCATGCAGTGGAAAGCTGCTCGTGATGACAACCTGAGTTCTAGGATTACAAGGGGTGGGTTGCATTCTGTCTCTGATTTAAGTCACTTGAAGTCTAAGATTGTTGTTTTAGAAGACATGTTGAAGGGATTATCTTCCCAAATGTCCCCGTTATCTCAGACATCTACAATGTCTTGTTTTCATTGCCCAGCCCTAGATCAGTCTTTGAGTGCTTGTCCTTATTTTGCTCATCGGTTAGCAACTGAATAAGAGCAAGCAAGTATAGCCTTCCAGAGACCTAAGAATGACCCCTTCTCCCCTTATTACAACCCACGGTGGAGAAACCACTCTAACTTTTTATGGAATAGTGGACCAAATGCTACGGTTCCTAACTCTCAACGTGGGATGTTTTCTCGAAACAACTCCCAACCCATCTCTCATCCTTCAAATTCCTTTCAGAGACCGGCTTTTTTAGGTGTTCCTAACGCACCTAGACCTCCACCTCCTATAACTCAAGTTCAACCTCATCCTGGTTATACTTATATGGATAATTGTAGAGGAGAATCAATAACAATGTTGAGAGAATGATTAACGCTAACATGGAAACAATGATGAGAATGATGATCAAACAGTTTTCCCAGTTAGCATCATCTTCTAGGGAACCAGTTACTTTTCTGAGTCAACCTGAGGTGAATCCTAAGGGTCACGCCTCCCCTTCTTTTGGTAACCCTGGTGAGCCTGTGAGGAAAGTGAATGCGATTATATCTCTCCGTTCTGATCGAGAGGTTAATAACCAAGTGAGAAATCCTAATGAACCTTGCAGGTATCCTCACCAATTCTTCCAAAATTCTTCTTCTTCTTCTCCTCCAGAGACTGGTTCATCCACTCAGTCAGGGGATGCTACTGATGGTGTCCCTAATGCTTCAAATAGTCCTTCCCTTCCTGAGTCACCTTCTAAGAAAGAGGAGCTTAAAGAGAAAGACTCCTCTAACTTGGAAAATTTTTCACCTTCTAAGGATTTTTCCTCCCCTTCTTCTTCTAGGAAAATCCAGATACCTTTGCCTCCTTTTTCTCATAAGTTAAAGAAGAAAGATCAAGATCATATTGAGAAGATGAGAGAGACCTTCTCTCAAGTAAAGATCAACATTCCCTTACTCAATGCTATTCAGTAGATGCTCCATATGCTAGATTCTTAAAGGAGCTATGTATGACCAAGAAAGCAACTGGTATACCTAAGAAGACTTTCTTGACCTCTGGTGCTAATTCTATCTTTTCTCAGATCCCGGTGAAGTATAAGGACCCTGGTAGCCCTACTGTATCTATAGTTATAAGGGCCCAACTGATTCACAGAACATTGCTTGGCCTAGGGGCTAGTGTTAACTTGATACCTTTTACTGAGTATGAGGGGCTAGAGTTAGGTGAGTTGAAACCTACCAAGATGGTAATTCAACTGGATGATAGATCGACTAGGGTAACCAGGGGGATGGTCGAGGATGTGCTGATTAGAGTGGGTGAATTCATTTACCTAGTGGACTTTGTTGTGATTGAAACTGAGAAGGTGTCCAACTTAGTTAGTCAAGTTCCTGTGATTCTAGGCCGTCCTTTCTTGGCCACTGCCAATGCCCTTATTAATTGCAGGAATGGTATGATGAGATTGTCTTTTGGCAACATGACTTTATTTGAACATCTTTAGCATGCAAAGGCAGCCTTCTGGATTTGATAATATAGAATTTTCTACTCTTAACTAGGTAGGGGATTCTGTATCCAATGATGCTTTTGATGATGTATTTGCTACTGAGTATAACTATGATGTGACTATATAAATTCATAAACCATTGAAAGTGGTATGAATGACCTAGTTGAACTAAAACATCTTTAAAACAGGAGGGGAAAGGGTCAAGGCAAGACCAATCAAGTGAAATATGAAAATCAAAGCTCATAGGACGGCGTAAGCTAAGGTCCTTCACCTTAAATTGACCATTGAGTCTTTGTATGCCACTATCATCAAAGTCTGATCTAAACAAGGACTGCCATGCACAAAAGTCTCAAACTCTACGAAAGTAAACTCACGAGGGTCTAAAGAAGGGAGAAGAATGGGGAGGAAAGAAGAAAGGGGTGAAATGGGAGGAGTGAGAGTTAAATCGAGGGTAGACTCCATATAAATGGGATCACTAACTTCATGCGAGGTGTAACCTCAGTATCCTCCACAACAGAAGGCTCATCGGTAGAATGGTCCTTAGAACATGTATCCTCTAACTCAACTAGTTTTCCATACTGATAATTATAAATAGCATTAGTCTCAAATTCATCTCCCTCTTTAAGCTCTCCTAAGGGAGCCAAAGGAAGATACGAACTATGAACGATCTGACTATCCTTAGGGTGGTCAGTAACTGTGCAAAACTCTAGGAAGGGGGTAACTGCTAAAGGAGATGAAGGATCACTCGCTTCCTCGAGGTCATCATAATATGTATCATCATGAAAACCATGCCCTAAAGGAATTGATGCCTCACTCCTAACATCAAAATCCTCGCAAGATCGAGTCTGAGGTGTAGACGAGCCTAACTAAAGTCAGTCTTGAGTAAATTAGGCAAGTACAGCTCCCCATTCAAGGCAGCGAATGCCTCTAATCGGTGTGATCTACCAAGCAGTAGACAAGTATCAACATCATAATCAAATGACTCACAACAATAACAGAAAATAGGAACACGTGTAGTATGAGAGTGCTCATAAGATATACCTCCAAACTGACTCTCATATATAGATATAACACGCATAACATAATTTACTCAAGGTTATGGACCTCTCCCTCATTGATACCTCCCTTAAGGTATCACAGTTTATAACGGAAAGTAAGGAATGGGATATTGCAAGACTCAGTTTACTAGTAGACTTTGTCCACTTACAGTTAATTCTGGCAACACCTATCCCTGCCAATTCAATTGGCGATTCTGTATGTTAGGGACTCTCTGGCAATGGCCAAGTTTCTACTAAGACAGCAACTTGGGCGGCGCATGGGTTGGACCTTGTGAATCTACTTGTCTGGGAGTATAATTGGATTTGAAAATTAGACATCATGCCGAAGCAAAAAATTTTTCTTTGGCAAATTTGCCATGCATCGCTTCTTACTAGAGGAAACTTGGTTCAAAGAGGCATGAATATTGATTCTTGTTGCCCTTTTTGTCAATCGGAGACTGAAGATACGAATTATTTATTTTCGAGATGTAACATTTCACAGGATTGTTGGAGATTAGCAGCTTCTCATAACTAGGTTAGCACAAATCTCCTCTTCAACCCACAAATTGATCTATTACAAATGCTTAATGCTACCAGAGTTGCCGGTCTGGCGTAAAAATGGATGGATTAGTCGCGCTGTTATGGAGTATATGGAAAATAAGGAACAATATGGTGTTTCATAGTGAAACACCTAATCCATGTACAACATTGATAAGAGTCAAAAAAACTTCCACCGAATGGCGTATTAGACGTAAACTCACACAAACAATTCAACCACCAAAACCACATCACTTAGCCATCAACTGAAAGAAGACATACTAGATAGCATGGAGGAAGCCACAAGGAGTGTTCATCAAAATAAATTTTGATGAATCAAAATCATCACAAGGTGCAGTAGGAGGTTTCATCATTCGTAACTGGGAAGGAAAGTTCATTCAAGCATCAGCATTCAACTTATGAGCATCCTCAATCTTGATAGCAGAAGCAACAACTATGCGCAACGAAATCAAAGCCGCAGTACAAGCATGTTTCACTCATATTTACATAGAAGGAGATAACAAAACTCTCATTCAAGCCATTCAAGGTCATATTCAATCGCCGTGGGAAATATAAGTACTCGTACAGGACATACTTGCTTACATTCAATTATGTAATAAGGTTTTTATTCTTCATATTTTTTGAGAAGGAAATTGTGCAACCGATTGGCCGACAAAATTTGGTCATTCTGTACATTCCATGGTTGTATGGAATATGGTTCTCCGTAGGGACTTTCTTTCTATTCTGTACAAGAATAATCTAGGGAGAACCCTTGAGAGAAGGACTACTTAGATTGTAATGCTTACCTTTCTTACTAAAAAAAAAAAAAAAAAAGGGTCAGGAATAGAGTTACCAAAGGTCTCTCTAGTATTATCATACTCCTAAGTTTCATGAGCCAAATTTTCAAAGAAATTCCAAATTTCATCCGGAGTCCTGCTAAACAAACATCCCAAACCCCTGCAGTACATAGCCTCAACATGACCCGGATATTCATCGTTAAGTCCCTTAAAGATCACTTGGTAAATTTTCCATTTCTTAAAATATTGATCAATACATTGAGCACGAACGTCATTCAATATCGCCAAAATATTTCATGTCTGAATTGAGGGAAATAGAAAATTGCCATTTTGTTTTAAAATTTTTTCAATTTTTTTTCCAATTTGTAGTGGTTTTCTCAATTTTTCAATTTCTTTTTCAATTTTAGCCTTTTCTAAATTTTTTCAAATTCTTTAGATTTTTTAAGAAATAGACTAAGCTAAGTTACTATTAATAACGAAATAAATAAAGCAAACAAAACATATTCAACAAATAAGAGAGTAGCTAGTAAAGAAAATGAGAATGTGACATAATCTCATGCCCTCGTTCCCGACAATGGCGCCAAAAATACTTGTAAGAAAATTTTGAATGTAAATCTAAAGGCCGCAACCGTACAACTTTTACTGTATTACTTGAGAGTTGCCTCCTTAAGGACATAGATGGGATCAGGGTCACTAAATATACAATGAACTAATCTAGCATTAATCTCCAAAATTAATCAGACTAATTTGACTGATTATGCAAACCAAAACACAAAAATTCTACACTGTACGAACTCCATGACTAACAGCAAAGACCAGACACAAATTAAGTACCTTGCATAAGAAGAAAAAAACTCAAAACTAATGCAGCTTTATAAGCAATAAAAATTCACTAACCCATAAAATTGCGATTAATGAACACAAAACAAAAGCAATTAAAAGAACTTGAAAATTTGTTGTTCATTGTCACTCGTTACCAACCATCTGAGTCATCATCACAATCCTTTAATTAATACAAATTGCCTAACTTCTAATGCCCCAGTTCTTACAAGATCTAACCATGATTAATTTTGGAAAGAAACTATGAAAAAAACAGATTAGATCAGCTAGAGAAACTAGAACAGGGGTTTCCTTGCCTACCTAAGCTGAACCCTAAGCTCCTCTCTGCCTTTCATTAATGGAAGCTTAGAGGAACAGAACCTTCAATCGAGAGGGATAAAAACAGGGAAGGGGGCAGAGGTGTCGAACCCAAAGAAAATTGCAAGCTTACAAAGCTAATTCCCTCTCAAAGAATTGAACTTGGATTCAACACAACACAAACCAAAAAACACACAGGGCATCCCAAATCCGGCCATATCCAGATGAAAAGCAGAGGAATCAAGGTGCGGTGAGAATACGAGAAATAGAGCAGAAAAAGGGCAACGTAACAGGGAAATTCGAGGCACAATTTTGACCTAAAGTTAAGTCTAAACAACAATAGGATGACTACAGAGTTGTCATCCTTAACACCACACTTCGAAGCTCATCAAAAATGGCGGAAACGCCATTAAAACGACCTTAAACAGAGAAAAAGCGGGGGAGGGGAAGAAATTGCAATGTACCCTAAACAAAACCAAAAATCATTGCAATTACATGCTGAAGATTATGAATATATATCCCAAATCAACAAACCAAGCTGTAAAAACATGATATTGCAAGCCAGAAATAGATCTGAAATTCAAAAACAAACCACAGAAATATTGAATTAAAACCCTAAAATCAAACTCGAAATGAAACCCTAAAATTATCTAAAAGTGAAATTAACGCTAATAAAAAACCTAAAAATTGAACCTAGATTCCCAACCTAAACTGCGCCGCAGCCTATCTTGAATTTATAGAGCTTCACTCCTCTTCTTGACTGTTGATCTGGGATGGTGTGGACGGTGGTGATAGATGATGTGCTGGAGTTAAGGTCATGGGGAGTTGATTTGGTGTTGGTTAAGTACACGGATGATGATGGGTATGGTGGAAAATGGTGGATTTGCTGGAGTCGAGATGAGCATGAGGAAGCAGAACGGGGTGGCCTCGGGTTTCTCCCAGCCGAGAGAGGAGAAAGAGAGGAAGGAATAAGAGGGGGAAGGGGGTCACGTGTCTGAGCCCGGGGGAAGTTGGTTTTTTATATTTTGGATGTCAGGCTTTTTACTGAAAATAGGTCAAATTAAGTGGGAGCAGCCCACACTGTTTGCTTCAACAATTTTTTTATCATCGTTTTCATTTTTTTGGGGGTTTTTTTAACACCCACAAAACAAAATCAAATTAAATAAAAATTCTAGTTTCATATTTATTTTGAGTATGAAACTAGTACAAAGGTATCGTAAGAAGATCATATTTTCCGTGCAAACAAAAGTCAAAGACTAAGAGCAAGACCGAGTGCTCCCAATATCTCACATAATTTACTCCTTAAACAAATACCAGTCAAATACACAATTAAATTCCCTTATGCAAATCTCATGGGGAGACAATGTCGAACCACAGAAGCAAGTATATACAATCCCACAATGTCAAATACTTTTGCATGCAATCCCCTAAGAAATGCTAGCTAAATACCCTTAAATGATGCACATTTTTAGCAGTTATCACTATGGTTTTGCAAAAATGCATTACTTGGTCAGGAGACACAAAATAAAATGAGCTGGACTGTATCTTGAGCTACTACACTTCAATGCCACACACATTTGGCCTGGTGGGGTTCTATGCTGGGCTGCACATCCTGAGAGATTTGAGCACTTGGTAGCATGTTAGGCTTAGCCCAAAGACCAAAGCATGAGCTAGACTGCATTTAAGCTTAGGCTATCCTTGCAGCTGAACTTGGCTAAGGTGAAATTGGCCCAAGGAATTCATTCTTGCATTTGATCACCACATTATGATCATTATTTTATCGCATTATTATTGTCAATGAAATCAAACAAAAATCACTTAAAACCTAAAAATAAACTCAAAAATGATTAAAAGCAAAGTGATTTGAATTTAATCAAATGACCAGACCAATATCCCCACACTTAAATTTTGCTCATCCTCGAGTAAAATAAAATAAGAGAAAAATATATCCTAGGTGACAAACTCACTTTCGTAGGAATCATGATTGCACTCAGTACATGCAACAAACCCTTTAACCCCCTAGGTTCCTACTAGTAGATAAGTGTGACTCCATGAGGTTTATGAAAGATATATCCACAAAATCTTTAAAGAAGAAAGGAAAAAGAGAAACAAAAAAACAAAAAATAGAAAATTTGTCTTTCCAAATTTAATCAAATATACATGAGGGAAAACAGTGTACACTTGAACACAAATCATACTTGCAACTCAAATATGAGATAATACTCAAGCACAATGTACATATTAGACTCTTAATCCCTAAGAATGACACCCATACACTAAGTTTTTTGCCTCATAATCAATCAAAACAATGAATCCATCATGGTGCTCAAACTGCAAGTGTACCATCTAGGCTTATGAGGGTCCAACTCAATCCCACTCGACCCCTTTTTTGCTTTCCACATATGAAAAAAAAAGACGAGTGGGAGAATCAATCATAGAAACGTAAGACCCCAAAACACTGGTGATATACAAATAAGGATAAGACTCAAAATTGGAATGGATTAATAGGCTTAGAAATGGGATAAGAAATGACGCATTTGGACTAAGGTCTATCGTGTACATACTTATATTCAACCCAATATTAAGTCACAAGTGGTTTAAATCAATCAGGATATGCAATTTCGCAAAATCACGCATAAAATAAAACTATTCTTGATTTTTTAAAATTTTTTTCTTTTTTTTTTTAAATTTTAGAGCATGACTTCCCCTCCTCCACACTAGGATTATACAATATCTACATTGTTGGAAAAGAAGCATTAAGAACACAAATAAAATAAAATATGAAAAATAAAAGACACCAACAAATAGAAGAGAAGAGATAGAACAATTATAACAGGTTGGATACTAAATGTACCCGAGCTACTTCGCCACCCATCCCAAAGCACTGGGTGGCTCATGGAGCATCATACACTCTAGCATATTCAAGATGTCACCCTCTTATTCAGATGTAGTCATCACTCGAAGGAGCTTATCATAAGCCTACACATGCATCTCGAGCAAAGTGTAGGTAAGAGGACATGAACATGAACATAATGATGATGCATAATGCCCTCTTTAGCATATCACATGCCTTGGAATAATCAATAGGATAATGAGGCAAGCTCAGCAAAACAATACTCTTAGGCGTAGCCTCTAGATAAGAGTAATAAGGGTCAATACAGGAATTATACCCCCTATAGTTACCTAAGGACCTATCAAGCTCATTGACCCTCACCTTAAGTCATTCTTTCTCAATTTTCACAAGACCCAAATCATCATTGAGGCCAGTTATCACATAATCATCTTTGGGCTTTACCAAGGAGTACTAAAAGGAAGGGGAGGGCGGTGAACAAGTAAAGTGAGCAGGCACTAACTTAATTAAGGGGTGGGATATAGGACAAATATCTTGAAGGTTGTTCGATGACACCTCTTCCATAATTTCTTGTATGACTCCACAAAGGATTCTCCACAAACATATGCTTCTCCTCATTAAATTGCATTCATTACGTGTTTGAATGAATTCTGAAAATTGGTTAAACACATTATCAATCATATGATGCATTGAATTAAATGCAATTTCTATGCTATTCCCAATTTTAGCTCTCAATCGAACATATTTGGGGCATGAATCAAAAGTTATCATCAGAAACATAGCATAAGTCACATATAGGAGGGACACATTGAGGAGTGGGAGGAGAATAAGGATTCAAAAATTGTTCCTTATAAAATGGTCTGACACAAAATGCACATGGTTTGGGAAAGAATATCCCAAAAGCACAAGTAATCTATTCGAACTCATACTTATCCCTAACTAACCACTCAAGCAAGTCCATAGCCTCAACAACAATTTTGGAAAGAAACTCGAAATTTCTAATACAGTTCAAGTCTTACAAGTCACCCCATCATTAATCACTCTCAAAATTTCCCACTTCCCTACATAGTGACCATATTGAGCAAGAGAATTATTCAAATGGTCAAAATACCTCTAAAATAATTCACGTTCATGTTGGGAGATATGGAAAATGACTATCTCTTTTTGTTTTTTTAAAAAGTTTTTTTAGGCTAATTTTAAGGGTTTTCAACATTTTTATATAAGAATGGCGAGGTAAGATTATAATCTACTAATGAAAATTATGCAACTAGTCTACTGATAAAAGTAAAGGAAATAATCATGATAAACAAACAAAGTGAAAAATAGTGACCTAAATCCAAACAATTGTCTCCAGCAATAGCAGCAAAAACTCGATATGCTTCTAAAATAGACTAAAATTTTTATCGCAAGCATACGGTTGTCAGGTGTAGTGCTTACAGGTCGATTCCATAGGGACAGGGTTGCATATAGGTGACTACAACTAAAACTAACTCCTGTTAAACTAAAAGCAATAAATAAACAAAACAGAATCATCCAACTAGCATGAATTGAGAACATGATTAAAACTAACAACTATCAAGAAAGTAATAAATTAAACAAGAGACAAGAGATAGGAAAGAGATTACTGCAACTTCTTGAAGCCACTAAGAGGAATGTTAAATCTTTAACAAGTGCCAATCATGAGTATTCAACATCTAATATGAACCTAAGGCAAAATAAAAATTAAAACTTTGAATGAAATAATTTTTGGACAAACAAAACTAAAACTAAAATTAAAACTACAAAATTTGAACTAAAACTAGAAATAAAGAAACTTGAATTGAAACTAGGACTAGAAAGATTGTATATAACTCAAATCGAATGAATTTCTAAAATCACATTAACTAAACTACTCAAAACAAATGGTAGAATTAAGGGGAGAGAAATTAATGATTTGCAAGGTGCCCTAAGATCCCCCTTTTATATTAGAGCTAGCTTCCCCAACTTTCATAATTACATTAGATTTCCTGATGTGCAAACTAATATTCCCACTTTCCTAATTACACCCAAATTCAAATTTTTAGCATGAACCACTACTGAGTCAATTCAATTCCTTCCAGCTTGAATCGCAAATTTTCTAGTTTTTATATGCCTTGGTCTTCACATAAGATGGTTGGCCTGCTTCAATGCTGGGAAGTAGGGAACAGATGCTAGGTGATCATGATGGATTGCCCTAGAAAGAGACAAAAGTTGGACTGGGGCGCATAAGAACAAAAAGGTTGCTAGTCGTCTCTCTTTATTTTTAATTTTGCTGCATGCTGATTTTTTGAAAAGAATGGAATGGGCTTTTGAAAAGAAAATGGTTAGGCAGAGAGAAATGCAAGAGGATGGGCTTTTGAAAAGAATGGAATGGGGCCTTGCTGCTGTAGGCACATGGGTTAGGCCGAATACGACAAGGTGAGGAGCTAACTTACTGGGAAATTGGATCAATGCAAGGTTGTGCTGGGCTGACTACTACTGCTTCTTTCTTTATGCACTCACTCATATGCCATTGAATTGATTCGATGAAAGACAATGGACAAGGCGTTGGTTTCTTTTGATTTACAAGAACACATTACTGGCCGGGTAAGACAAAATAAAAGGACTTGGACTGTGGGTTGAACCACTATACTTCAATGCCACACTCACATAAGGCCAAGCGGTCTTCTATGTTGGGCTACAAATCATGAGAGAGTTGAATACTTGGTAGCACGTTGGGCTTAGCCCTAAGACCAAAGCATGAGTTAGGCTATGCATTTGGGCTTGAACTGCCCTTGTAAGTGAACTAGGCTAAGGTGAAATTGGCCCAAGGGTTTAATTCTTGTATTCAATCATCAATTTATGACCATTACTTTATCAAATTAGTGTTGTCCACAAAATCATACAAAAATCAAATAAAAGCCAAACAAATATCGTCATAATTAGATTTTGCTCGTCCTCAAGTAAAATAAAAATAAGTGAAAAGTCTATCCAAGACACCTAACTCATTTTTATAGAAATCACGATTGCAATTAGGAGGCGTAACAAGGGCTTCAAACCCCTGGGTTCCCCCTTATGGAAAAATGTAGTCTTAAGAGGGTTTGCAGAAGATATACCCACAAAATCTTTGAAGAAGAAAAGAAAAAGACAAAAAAAATAGAGAACATAGAATCTTTTAGAATTTTCCAAGTATAAACAAGTATACACAACATAAAATAATACACACGTGACCACAAATCATCATTGCAACCCAAACATGAGATTATGCATAAGCACAATGTATATATCAGGACTCTTAATCCCCAAGGATAACACCCATACACTAATTTTTTCACTTTACAATCCATCAAAATAATGAATCTATCCTAGTACTCAATGTGCAAGTGCACCATCACCATAGCTAGGAGTTAGGCTTAATCCCACATGACTACTTTATTGATTTATTGACTTAGGAGATAAGCTTTCCTCGTAGCAGTATTGTCTCAAAGGGTAACACCTAGTAGTGCATGGCTCAAACAGATACTTGTCGTTCCCAACTTTATGACTTTTTTTGTGTCTTTTTCGATATATAATTTTTTTTCCTTTTCCCCTTTAATTGCTAAAAAAAGATGAAAACAAAAGAAAAGACAAGTGGAAGAATCAACTATAGAAGCCTGAGACTTTAAAACAATGGTGATATATAAATAAGGAATGAACTCAAAATAATAATGGATTGACGGGGTCAGAAGGGGGATAAGAAATGATGTATTTAGACCAAGGTCTATCGAGCACACAATACTTGTATACAACCCAACATTAAGTCACAAGGGGTCAAAGTCAATCAAGATAGTGCAATCACCCAAAAGCATGCACAAAAATACAAAATAATTTTGATTTTGAAAAATTTTTCTTTTTTTTCTTTTTTCAAAAATTTTGAAGCATGGCTTCCCCTGCCCTATACTAAGATCACACAATATCCACATTATGGGAAAAGGAGCATTAAGAACACAAAAATAAAATAAACAATGAAAAATAAAAAAACATCAACATGTACAAGAGAAGAGATCGAACAATTATACGGGGTAGGGTACTGAATCTACTTGAGCTACTTCGTCAGTCATAAAAAAGCACTAGGTGGCTTGTGGATCATTAGATGCTCTGCCTTATTCAAGATGCCACCTTCTTACTCAGATGCAGTCAGAGCTCAAAGGAGCTTATTGCAAGTCTGCTCATACATCTTGAACAAGTGCAAGTAAGACAACATAAATATGAACAAAATAATAATTGCATAATGCCCTCTTTAGCTAATCAAATGTCTTGGATTAATCAATAGAATGATATGCCAACCTTGGCAGAACAATACTCCACGGCATGTCCTCTACGTTAAAGTAGTAAGGGTCAATAGAGGGCTATACCTTCATAGTTATCTAAGGAGCTATCAAGATTATTGACCCTCCCCTTATGACGTTCTTTCTTAATTTTCAGAAGGTGCAAATAATCATTGTGGTCGGTTATCATATAATCATCCATGGGCTTTACCAAGGAGTACTCAAGGGAAGGTGCACATACTGACTAAAGTGAGAGGTGGGAAACAGGACAAATAAGTTCAAGATTAGTCGATGGCAGCTTTTCCATAACCTCTTTATATGACTCCCCTATAGGATTCTCCTCAAACATATGTTTCTTCTTATCAAAATTGCACTCATTATCTATCTTAATGAAATCTGAAAACTAGTTAGATATATTATCCACCATATGTTGCACTGAATTAAATGGAGTTTCTATGCTATTTTCAATTTTAGCTCTCAATTGAACATATTAGGGGCATGAGTCAAAGTTATGATCAAAAGTATAGCACAAGTCACATGTAGGAGGGACACATTGAGAAGTAGGAGGAGAACAAGGAGTCAGAAAATTTTCCTTATGAAATGATCTCGCATGAAATGCACATGGATTAGGAAAGAACAGCCTAAAATCTTTGCGAACTCATAAGTATTCCTAGCTATCCACTTAAGCAAGTCCGTAGCCTCATCTACAATTTTGGAAAGAACCTCGAAATAATCTAAAAGAGGTTGAGTCTCACCATTCACCCCTCATTAATCACACTCAAAATTTTCCAATTCCCTACACAGTGATCACATCGAACAATAAACTTATTCAAACCGTCAAAATAACTCCAGAACAATTCATGCTCATGTTGGGGGAAATGAAAAATGGTCATGTCTTTTTGTTTTTCTTTTGCAAAAAATTTTTGATTTTTATTGGTTTTCAATTCTTTTCGATAAGGAAACAAGGAGACAAGAATATAATATACTAATCAAGATTGTGCAACTAATCTGATGATAGAAGTATAGGAAATAATGACGATAAATAAACAAAATGAAAAATAATTACTTAAATCTAAATCGTCGTCCCCAATAACAACGCCGAAAAACCTGATACACACCTGAAGCATAGTAAAATTTTAACTGCAAGCATACGATTATTAGCCATAGTGCTTGATGATTGACTTCATAGGGATAGAGTCGCCACTGCAACAAAAACTAACCCATGTTAATTAAACCAAAAGCAATAAATAAACAAAACAAAATCATTCAACCAGCAGGAATTGAGAACATGATTAAAACTAACAACTATCAAGAAAGTAATAAATTAATTAGGAAACAGATTACTGTAACCACTTGACGCCAATGAGAGGAATGTTAAATCTTCAGTAAGTGTCAATCATGAGTATTCAACATCCAATATGAACCCAAGTGATGTATCTCCTAAGGGTTAATGGTAAAACTCAAATTAAGAGTGAAAGCTTAAAACCAAGAAAGAATACAATCAAAAGAAAAGCAATTAAAGTGGGACGTTAGAGGCTGATTGTGAGGCAGCAACAACGTGAGGTAGGGATGGAATTTAGAATCAAAGGATTCTAAATGAGAAAAGGAAAAGGAACTTGAAGCATCTTCAAAGGATTAATTGAAAACAAAGCTAGAAAGTAAGAACACAAGGCTTTGCAATCTGAAAACTGGCTTAGTAATCTTCAAACCCGTGTAGATAAACAAGGTAGATGGATAGAACTAAACCTTTGTTTGGATACAGAAACACCACCAAATGAAGGTTTAGGGCCCCTAAACTTGATTAAGATACAGAAATACCACTTAAACAAGTTTAAGACTTCACTTGAACACCACCCTAACCGGCCTAGTTAAGGATAAGCAAGTTTAGTATTTGAATGTGCAAAAGAACGAAAGCACAAATGCTCTTAACTGGTTTTTGATTCAAAGTCTGATATATTGATGATTCATACATAGCTGTGTGCTTCTTTAAATAAAAGAGCCTAGTAAGCAACCACACTAGCAAGCGCACTCCTAAACCTTTAGTACCTAGGAAGGAAATGTCTTAAACTTAAGCTAATGCATACGGCTAGGACTAACCGTGTACAAACCAAGCTTTAAGCTAATCTAATTACAATCAAAACATTAAACAAAGCTAATATATGACATTTACAACATTATTAGACTAAAATTAAGCTTAATCATGCAGCTTGCTGGTTTGAGATCACATGCTTCAGCCGAAAAGTACTTCTCCCTTTGCGTCTAGCCAATCACGTGTAAGAGACAAAGAAATTTGCAGCAAGCATGCTAGTGGTTATTCTTCTCAAGGTCTTCTCCTTTTGCAGCTTTGATCAATGGCCCTCTAGATGGCTTGGGACGTGTGCCACTCAGCATTGGAAGGGAGGAAACCCTTTGGAGAAGGAAAACAAGTTGCTGCTGTCAAACTGGGTTCACAGGCAGAATTGAGCCGGTTTTCCAACCAATTTTATCCCTAGCAAAAGTGAGTATGATTCTGTTTTCAGGCCATAGGGGGAAACCTTAGGATGTCTACAAACCCTGCCAACAAAGAAATCAAGGTTAAACCATGTTTAAGTAGGGTAATTCTACTAAACATTTAACCGTGCAGTTTTGGACCAAAACTGGTAGGTTTGACAAAATGGCTTGATCTCTTTACTTCCTCTGGGTATGATTGGAATTCAATGCTTGGACCTGAAAGCAGACATCCTAGGGATTCGAAAACGGAAAAATCCAAGACTTAAACCACGATTAAGCTTAAGAAATCACATACCCAATACCGGGTATATTCTGGTCGAACTGGCAGTTTGTATATCTTGGTTTTATTGGCTAATTTGAGAGGGTAAATGAGGTCCAAATGAGATGGAACTTGATTTTCTGGAAATCTAACTTCTTGAACTTCAATTCCAATGCAAAATATTGGACTTAAACTTTAAAGAGATTTAAGTAATTAACCTCTCAAAAACCGAATTTGCTGCTGGAAGCAAACCATGACCTGCTGTTTTAGGTCTTAAACAAAATAAGGATGATTTATTCATCCTTTAGTCATCAAAATGAAATTACCTTTACTGATTTGATGTTTCAAATTAAGGGGCATGGAGGGATCTCCATCATCCTCCCCTTGATTGAAAAAGATTTGTCCTCAAATTAAATTAGGTAATTACCTTCCCTTCTTGCTTCAGTTCTGGCTGAAATAGAATCAGCCAGTCAAACAAGCCTCTCTTGAATTTAGAGACTCTTTCTTTGCTCTTCCCTTGCTGATCTGAATGGTGCATGAACGGGTCTCTTCACACATGCTTTGAACCATTTCTTCAAATGTTCTTAATTCAGAATTCTGAGCTGCTAGGAATGGTTCTGAAATGAAATGACAGAAATTTTGTTTGAGTGCTTTGGGTATGGGTGGAGTGGGTGATAGGTTTGGTGGTTCATGAAAAGTGGTAAGAAGGTCAAGATACTCATTACTTCTTGGTGGATGGTGGGTGTCTAAACTGAGTATTTCACCTTCCTCTGCTTTTGATCACTACTTCTTCAAAAACTTCCCCAGTTTTTTCTTTACTTTCCTCCTCTAGCTCAACCTCCATGGCTACTTCCCATTCGACCAAGGTAATGGTTTCTCTTGATTTGGCAAGACCAAGTTTATGTGACCAAAGCCTTGACACTTAGAACACCTTGTAATGCTCATAGGGGCAAGGTTGGGTCAGTTTGGAGGAACCAGGCTTTCCCCGAACATCAACTCATGTTGTCTCATCAGTGCATCAAACCTTTCTTCTAGGGTTATGCTTGTAGCATTCATGCTTGAAGTAGGTGGTTTAAGCAAGTGTTTCAACACGGACTATGGTGGCACGGTCGTGCTTAGGAGGCATGGGGTGGCCATGCCACTTTTTCGCCTTGCACGGCTGAAAATAGCAAGCTTTGTGGTTTATGTTTGGGAATGTGTTTGGGTGGCCTTGGAAGGGTGAGGGATGTACCAGGCCTAGGAGAAGGCAAGCTCTGATACCAAATATGATGTATGTCCCAAGGGTTAATGCTAAAACTCAAATTAAGAGTGAAAGCTTAAAACCAAGAGAGAATACAATCAAAGGAAAATCAATGAAAGTGGGACGTTAGAGGCTGGTTGTGAGGCAGCAACAATGTGAGGTAGGGATGGAATTTAGAATCAAAGGATTCTAAATGGGAAAAGGAAAAGGAATTAAAGCATCTTCAAAGGATTGAATGAAAACAAAGCTAGAAAGTAAGAACACAAGGCTTTGCAATCTGAAAACTAGCTTAGTAATCTTCAAACTCGTGTAGATAAACAAGGTAGATGGATAGAACTAAACTGTTTTTTGGATACAGAAACACCACCAAATGAAGGTTTAGGGCCCCTAAACTTGATTAAGATACAGAAACACCACTTAAACAAGTTTAAGACTTCACTTGAACACCACCCTAATCGGCCTAGTTAAGGATAAGCAAGTTTAGTATTTGAATGTCCAAAAGCATGAAAGCACAAATGCCCTCAACTGGTTTTTGATTCAAAGTCTGATATATTGATGATTCATACATGGCCGTGTGCTTCTTTAAATAAAAGAGCCTAGCAAGCAACCACACTAGCAAGCACACTCCTAACCCTTTCCTACCTAGGAAGGAAATGTCTTAAACTTAAGCTAATGCATACGGTTAGGACTAACCGTGTACAAACCAAGCTTTAAGCTAATCTAATTACAATCAAAACATTAAACAAAGCTAATACATGACATTTACAACATTATTAGACTAAAATTAAGCTTAATCATGTAGCTTGCTAGTTTGAGATCACATGCTTCAGCCAAAAAGGACTTCTCCCTTTGCGGCTGGCCAATCACGTGTAAGAGACAAGGAAATTTACAGCAAGCATGCTAGTGGTTGCTCTTCTTAAGGTCTTCTCCTTTTGCAGCTTTGATCATTGGCCCTCTAGATGGCTTGGGACGTGTGCCACTCAGCACTGGAAGGGAGGAAACCCTTTGGAGAAGGAAAACAAGCTGCTGCTGTCAAACCGGGTTCACAGGCAGAATTGAGCCGGTTTTGCAACCAATTTTATCCCTAGCAAAAGTGAGTATGATTCTGTTTTCAAGCAATGGGGGGAAACCTTAGGATGTCTACAAACCCCCCCAATAAAGAAATCAAGGCTAAACCATGACTAAGTAGGGTAATTCTACTAAAACATCTAACCGTGCAGTTTTGGACCAAAACTGGCAGGTTTGACAAAATGGCTTAATCTCTTTACTTCCTTTGGGTATGATTGGAATTCAATGCTTGGAACTGAAAGTAGACATCATGGGGATTCCAAAAAGGTAAAAATCCAAGACTTAAACCACCATTAAGCTTAAAAAATCACATACCCAATACCGGGTATATTCTGGTCGAACTGGCAGTTTGTATATCTTGGTTTTATTGGCTAATTTGAGAGGGTAAATGAAGTCCAAATGGGATGGAACTTGATTTTCTGGAAAGCTAACTTCTTGAACTTCAATCCCAATGCAAAATATTGGACTTAAACCTTAAAGAGATTTAAGTAATTAACCTCTCAAAAACCGGGTTTGCTGCTGGAAGCAAACCATGACCTGCTGTTTTAGGTCTTAAAGAAAATAAGGATGATTTATTCATCCTTTAGTCACCAAAATGAAATTACCTTTACTGATTTGATGTTTCAAATTAAGGGGCATGGAGGGATCTCCATCACCAAGGAAAAATAAAAATCGAAACTTTGAATGAAATAATTTTCAGAGAAACAAAATTGAAACTAAAATTAAAGCTACAAAATTTGAACTAAACTGGAAATAAAGAAACTTGAATTGAAACAAAGACTAGAGAGATTGTATATTACTCAAATTGAATGAATTTCTAAAATGACATTAACTAAACTACTAGAAACTAATGCTAGAATTGAGGGGAGAGAAATTAGTGATTTGCATGGTGCCCTAAGATCCCCCTTTTATATTAGAGCTGGCTTCCCCAACTTTCACAATTACATTAGAGTTCCTAATGTGCAAATTAATATTCTCACTTTCCTAATTACACCCAAATTCAAATTTTTAGCACGATCCACTGCTGAGTCAATTCAATTCCTTCCAGCTTAAATTACAAATTTTCCAGTTTTCACATACCTTGGTCTTCACATAAAATGGTTGGCCTGCTTCAGTGCTGTGAAGTAGGGAACAGATGTTGGGTGATGATAATGGATTGCCCTGGAGAGAGACGAAAGTTGGACTAGGCCGCATGAGACCAAAAAGGCGGCTTGTCATCTCTCTTTATTTTTAATTTTGCTGCATGCTGATTTAAAAAGAAAATGGTTAGGCTGAGAGAAATGCAAGAGTCTGGGCTTTTAAAAGAATGGACCCGGGCCTTGCTACTGTAGGGTCATGGCTTAGGCCAGATACAACAAGGTGAGGTGCTAACATACTTGGAAAATTGGATCAATGTAATGCTGCGCCGGGCCGATTGCTGTTGTTTCTTTCTTTATTCACTCACACCTAGGCCGCTGACTAGATGAGAGAGAAGATAATGGAAAATGCCTTGCTTTCTTTTGTTTTGCAGAAATGCATTACTAGGTTGGGAGAGACAAAATAAAAGGAGTTGGACTGTGGCTTGAACTAGTACACTTCAATGCCACAAACATATAAGGCCAGGTGGGCTTGTATACTTGGCAACACATTATGATCGAGTTGAACACTTGGTAGCATGCTAGGCTTAGCCTAAAGACCAAAGCAAGAGCCGTGCTATGCATTTGGGCCTGGGCTATCCTTGTACGTGAACTGGAGTAAGGTGAAATTGGCCCAAAGGCTTAATTCTTGCATTCGATCTTCACATTACGACCACTATCTTATCAAATTATTATTGTCTATAAAATAAAACAAAAATCAATTAAAACGCAAAACTAGACTCGAAAACGATTGAAAACAAAGTGTTTTGAAGTACTTAAATGATCACTTTAGGTCCCTAAACAAACACCCCTACACATAGACTTTGTTCGTCCTCGAGTAAAATAAAATAAGAGAAAACTCTCTCTGGTACACCTGTTCGATTCTTGACTGACATAGTTTTGACTGCATGCTTGATTTTAGCTAACACATAACCAATAATGCAGCTATTTACTAGTATCTTGTGTTTTGTAGGAATAGAAAAGGAAAAATTACTAATAGGAATGAGGACCAACCCACTTTGAAGCCTAGCCGATTGGAAGTGCCGAGGAAGCTACCTAGGGAGTGCCAAGCTATTTAGACTACGCCATGAAGCTATTGCACTGAAGATGATGCAGACAAAAATTTGGGACGGGGCCCCTGTGCCATATGGTATGACTATGGCACCTCTGTTCTGTTGGATTTTACAAATTGATGTTTAGGCTATGAAGTGGGTTGGACATTTTTTTAAGATGGATTTAAGTTTGTAGCAGCATTTCCCTTTGGCTTAGTCTTTGTAAACACTCTACTCTCTATTAATAAAAACTCAGAAATTTTGAGCCTTTGATTGAGTTCTTGCAAATTTCTTGTTGCTCTTCTTCATTAGTGCACAATCTGACTTTCTCGCCCCATAATCTCTCTACCTACTCTGTTTTTAATCAACCAAAAACCATCTTAAATGTGGATTTTGACGTATTGGGGCTTATGGGAGATTTTGGGATCAATCCTAAAGGACTTAAGGCCTTAATTTACCTTTGAAAACTCAATCATCTTTTCATTTCATTCCTCTTTTTCCATCTTCATCATCAATATTAGAATATTGGGTTGGTTATTTTCAAGCTTGAAGAATTAATGCTAGAAGCTCAATTGGGACTTGATTATGGTTTTGTGGTGATTGAATGTGGATAAGAAGCTATTTGATCAAAGAAATGTCATCATCAATGAAGGTGGATTCGTGGGTAACTTTCTCTCTCTTCATTTTTATGCTATTCATTAAGATTGATGGTGAGTTAGACGAGATTTTCTATTTGTGTGTGATCAATTTGGGGATTGTTAGCACTGTGTGGGTGGCTATGATAAGCCACGGGCCATGTTGCGCATCGATCATCCCTTTTTATCTGCTATGTGTTATTTGATTGTGCTTAGTCAGATGTTAGCTAGGTTAGTTTAGTTTCCCTTGTGTTTGTTATGATTTGAGCCTTTATTTGTAGTGAAGTTAGATTTCATTTGCATTTTAGGGTAGCTTAGTTTAGTTAATGAAATCAAAGTCTCCTTCTCAATCAAGATAATCTTATGCAAGTCTATCATCATCCATTTGGATGACATTTCACGCTTCTCAACCCAAAAATCTATCTACAAATAGGCGTCGTTGCCGGGGATTATGGTGATAGATTTGCGGTTGATTTAGTCTTGATTGTTGTACATATCTTAGTTTAGGCCTTTTTGAAAATTAAATAACCATAAAAATGATGATGAATGAGTGCTTGGACAAGGTCGCGTAGTTGTGGGAGACTCGTTTGTGTTGAAACTGCACCACCCCGCATCGAGTCAACCTAATGCATAGCACTTAATCTTTTATCCCCTTAGGTCTACTAATCCATCATGTTTTCAAGTTCCGGCACTTGTTGGGGATGTACAATTTGCCTTTAGCCCCTAATACATGACAATGCTTCCTAAATCCACTAGAGATGGTGATGCTGTCCTATTTCTAAGTGAGTTTGAGGAAGTATGCTTGATAATACAATTCATCAATGTTTCCCAATACATTGTTAGGTTGCGTTTCATTCCTTTTACCTTGAAGGATTTGGCTAAAAAGTAGATGCATAGCCTCCTGACGAACTTTATTTCCACATACGATGAGTTTGTTAGGGTTTCTTAAGAAAATATTTCCTGGATGGTAAAACTATGAAACTATGGCATGAAATCAACAAGTTTGTCCAACTTGAGAAAGAGTTATATCATAAGTGTTTTAAAAGATTTAACGTCTTGCTTGCTCATTGTCCTCACCGTGGTCTAGAACGTTAGCGTTTATGCCAAATAGTTTATGAGGGTCTTGACCAAGTGTTAGGATATTTCGAGTGTAAACCAAAGTGCCGCAAGCGTACAACTTTCGCTGTAATACTTGAGGGTCGTGTCCTCGGGGACGATGGAAGAGATTAAGGTCACTAAACAAGGTTAGGGGATAATAACCTAAACTAATCAAGAATCAAACACGATAGGACTAAACTAATAGTAATTTAATCTCATGCTCATGACGTCTAAGATTATCAACCAAGCCAAACTCACTAAATTGACTAAAGCATATGAATCCTTTGAACTTACTAACCTCAATGAAACCATAATAAACCAAAATGAAACCACCATCATGTGTTTATAAATATACTAACCTAATCTAACCCCAAAACAGCAAGGGTTATGGAAACAGGGATGGACATAACCTAAATCGACTTCAACTCAGCATTTAAATGAAGAAACAGAGGAAGGAAAACATAAACCGAACTAAAGAAACAATCAATCCTAATCATCCAAACTTAGCTAAAATCCACCAAGCGACCAATCGAAACAGGGACTCAGCTCAACTAAACAGAATCAACTACCCAACATCTAGGCACAGATTCAGACCAAAGAAAACAGAGAGACAGGGCCATAATTTGAAACCTAAGATAGAGAAATCAAAAGCAAGAAGGTCGACTCTACCATTTGAGCATGCTGCTAATTCACCATCGTCATCACTGATTCATAAGGAAAGGGGAAGAATAACATCCAAGCTCCATTCGAGCAACCGCAACAGGGGAGCAGATGACTAAGATTTGGAAATGAATGAAGGAACTATCAAATGAAACCAAATTTGCGAATTTCTCAACTAAAATTTGATGCTCAAACAATTTTAACTGACCACAAACATGGTACAACATTTCCAAAGGCTAAGAATCTGATCTGGGAACCGAAATAAAAACAAAGAAATTGCAACCAAAAATAAACCCTAAATTTCTTAATCACCAATTAAACTTATAAGGAATCCCAAATTAAACCCTGAAAACTAAAGCTAAACCCTAAGAAAAACCCCTAATTACCTAGCTTCCAAGCCGTAGCATCTTTATACTCGAACCCTCTTTCGATCTCTGCCCTTAGATCTCGATAATTGTGGACGGTCACGATGGGGGACAACGATGGTGGTGCGTTGGCGTTTGCTGCGCGAATCGCGATGGAGGTGAGAGTGGTGTGTGCTGTTGATGCTGATGAGATAAAGAGAGATGAGGTTTAGAGAGAGAGAGATACAAAAATGGACAGATGAAGATGAATGGGGAGGGTCGGGTTCTCTGAGGTTTTTTTTCAGATGTTCAAGCTGAGAAGAGGAGAGAGAAAGAGGATAAGTGAGAAGGGGAGTAATATGGTGTCACGTGCCTAGCACACCAGGGCTGGATAGATTATTTAGGTGTTCTCTTTTATTATATTTTTTAACCTTTTTTTCCTTTAGGCTGAATAAGAAACGGGCCTCGCAATTCAGGTCGGACTTGAATCAAGTTGGCCCAAGTCTTCATTTCTGGTATTTTCATCATTTTTCGCATTTTGGCCGTAATTATTCAAAACCTACAAAACAAAATAAAATCAAATAAAAACCTAAAAATAACGATTATAACAAGCATAAATCAGGCATAAAAGTATCATAAAAATGACACATTTTTAGCACGAATAAATGCCTCCATACCAAGATTTTACTCGTCCTCTAGTAAAACAAACTAAACTAACTAAAAGGAAATAAAAAATAAGAAATAGAAGATCATAACTCATTGTCGTAGGAATCACGGTTGCATTTAGCACATGTAACAAGTCCTTTAAACCCCTCGGTCTTCCAAGTGGACGAATAAGGTCTCGTGAGGGTTTCTAAGTGAAATACCGACAAAAATTATTTCAAAAAGAAAATCTTTTTGGTTTTTTTCTCAAAGCTAATTTGTACAAAGTTAGGGAAAGATATGCACACGTTCTGATCAACTGAATCACCCATGTAGCCAAGCTATTGACCTGCATATGCACAGAATGTACTTCAAAGTCCTCTACCCCATAAATGACATCAAAGCACTAATTTTTCATCACATTGAACATTAAGATTCTGAATCCATCTCAATGCTCGTGTGCAGGTGTATCATCATCGCAAGGCTTAGATTTACCAGAATTAGACTCAATTATACTTGACTGACACAACTACATTTATTAACATAATAACATTGGAAGCAAGCTTTCTCAGTAGCAATATTACCTCAAAGGGTAACACCCAGTAGCGCATGCGTTAAAGGGTAACACCCAGTAGCGCATGCATCAAAGGGATACTTGTCACTCCAAATTTTATTCCATATTTTTTTTTCTTTATTCATAATATACTTTTTTTCCTCTTTTTTTTTTTAACTTTTAGAATAATCACGTCACAAGCAAGTGGGAGAATCATTCATGGAAGCCTAAGACCTGAAGATAATGATGAAGGAATAAACAAGGATTAGATTACTTGTCTATAATGAGCAACTAGAGTTAGAATTAGGGCTTAGAATGACACACTGAGGCCGGGAACCTTTCATGCATATCCTACTTATGTACAATCTAATAACCAAAGTACAAGGGATTTAGGTCAATCAGACATAGTACAAATGTCCCCAAAAACAAAACAAATCTTTTTGGATTTTTCAAAAAAATAGGCACCTCATCCCCACAACAAAACTTCATAATATCCTCATTGTGGAAACTAAGGTGCTAAAAAGTAATCACATCAGCTATACAACCATAAAACCACATTAAACCACAAATATGTACAAACTAGGACACCAATACAAATCACAAACACAACCAAAAACAAACATAAAATCACCAAAATCAAAATCTCAAAAGAAAAGCAAAAACAAAACTAACTCTAAAACAAACCAAACCACTAAATGACTAAAATCAACACCAAACCAAAACAAAATAGGATCCAAACACAATAAATCAAAAAGCAAAATAACTAAATAAAGAAAAATAAGAACCAAAACCTAAAAGAAAACAAAACCAATAAAGACCAAGACAAACATAATCACACAAAATAAAAACAAAACAAAACCAAACACTTACTAAACACCAACCTAAATCAAAAGAAAAGCTAAAACAAAACAAAATATAAAAGAAAGAAAAGCTAAATACAAAACAAAAACAAAAACACTAAAACACCAAAAAGGAACAAAAAAGAAATTACAAAAATAAGACCAAAAGGAAACCAAAACTTACTAAGCTAAAGAGATAACACACCAAACTAAAGGGAACAAAACACAAATTCAAGGAAACCAAACAATAAAACTAGAACATACACAAGGACAACCCTATATATTCACAACTAACAAATATTCACAAAATCAATAACACAACCAAGGGATAGCCCACATGGCTCAACAAATCCTAAATTACTCCTCAAAATCGATCACCCATCACAATTTACAATCCTAATTGTCCTTAACTAAGTACAAAAAGAAAGAAAAGAAATGAAAAAGAGAAGAAGGGAGGGTGGAACGATCATGCCAGGTTGGATACAGGTTGTACCCAAACTATGCCCCACGAAGATGATGCAACATGAGGCTTATGGAGCATTAGCTACTCCATATTAAGCTGAAAAGTACAACTCAAATCAAAACTCATCAAAGCACATAGCAGCTTATCAAACAAAGATGTCCAACTCTCAATCACATAGAAATAGTGAAAAGTAGTGAGTTGGAGCCAGAAGGAGTACATCTACCTAACCAACAAAGCACAAGTGAGGGCCCGCTTCAACTTATCAAACAGTTGGGCCCAATCAAAAAGGAAATAAACATACTCAGAATGAGCTAGTATTGGGGTCATTGGCATAGAAACTTTATCGTTATGAACGAGCAATATAGGCAAAATAGGGGGTGTAAATTTCACAAGTCTGTTAAGTCTAATATGCATATGAGTCTGGTCTAAAGCAAAATTCTTAGTGGCAATGATCTCAGACTCAACAAATTCAGACTTGCAATATTTAAAAAGGAAGTCAGTTTGGATGGGGTTAAAAGAGAATGACTCATAATCAGCACAAAAACCACCATCAGAACTTCCATGGATATCATACTCACAAGAAAAAGATATATATTCCACATACAGAATATTATCATCTAATTTAAATAGAAGGTCAGGAATGACGGGACCAAAAGAGAATGATTCATATTCGATATGAAAACCCACATCAAGACCTTCAGTAACATCAAATCCACATGAAAAGATTCATATTCTGCATAAAGAATATCATCATCAAAGTCCAAAATAGTGGGTTTAGTTACCTCATTGCATAACTCCTGTGAAATAGCTTCTTGTGACTCATCTAAATCATGAGGCTCAACTTCAGGTGTGATGCTTATATCTAACTTACTAACAGTATTGGATTGTTCACCCACCTTAAACTCGCAAAAGTCGTTCAGGGTGGTGGGTGGGTTGGCAGAAACTAGGACATCATCAGTGATGCCCTTAGGTGAGCTAGTGCGGGGTGCAAGGTCAGGTGACAGAGATATAGGAAGGTCACTTTCTTTTTCTAAACTAGGCAAATACATGTCTTCATTCAAGTCAGGCCTAGCAGAATAAGAGGGCTCAAAATCATCATAGGGACTAATGTCAGGTTTAGGAGATCCTAAACTAGAATCAAGCTCACTATAAGTCTCTCTATTTTGGTTAAAACATTGAGAACATGCAGCAATACTCGTTTTATGGTCTTTATCATTTGATCAGTCATTTCATTAATCTTCTTTTCAAAACTTGCATATGTAACTTCAACATAAGCACGAAAGGGATAAGTATGAGCATCATGATCAGACGATTCACAATAATCGCACAAAATAGGAGGCATATAATAGTAATATAGGTCATATGAACCTATAAAGTAGTCCTGATGGGAAGGATTAGTAGGGACAACTGACTCGCCATGAGTTGGGTATAGAAAAGTGTCATTAGCTTGTTCAAATGCATAGGTTTGCCAAGCTAGTTTTTTAAAGAAATTCCAAACCTCATTTTGAGTTTTAGATAATAATTCTAGGACATCGCCAGAATAAATAGACTTAATATGACTCCAAGATTCAGCATTTAGACCCATACAATGACCTCATAAATTTTTCATTTTTCAAAATTATGATTCAGTGGAGCACGAGATTCATTGAGCCTTAAAAGATAACCCCAAAAAGGTTCATGCTCATATTGCAGGAAATGGAAAACTGGCATTCTGTTTTTAAAGTTTTTATAGTTTTTTAATTTTTTAAGGGTTTTTAATTTTTCCACATTTTTATGGGTTTTCGGATTTTTTTTGAACTTTTTCTAATTTTTTTCTCTCTTTTTTTCTCAAACACAAAATCAAATCAAAATGTTACTCAACCCTAAAGACGATTTACAAACAAAAAGTAACCAAATCAAAAAGTTAATCAATATCTAAAATAAAAATAAAACAAATCCCAATGAAAACCAAATTCTAAAACTACAAAATAAAGCACTAAAACTATAATTCATTTCGAAGTGGTTTGTCAATCAACCCCTTTTGAAGTCTCAAGTTTTTTTTGGCTTTTCTAATGTAAAACGACAAATAATAAATTAACAAAGCTAACTAACAATTGATACCAAAATAAAGAAAGTAACAATGAGATCCATGTGGCCTGCTAATAAAGTCACAAAATGGGCAAAACAAATCAACTAAATAAATCACAACTCAAAACAATGCAACGAATAAAAAGGAGCTAAAAAAAATTAACAATATGACCTAATCTTATGCTGTCATCCCCGGCAACAGCGCCAAAAACTTGTTAGGATATTTTGAGTGTAAACCAAAGTGCCGCAAGCATACAGCTTTCGCTGTAGTACTTGAGGGTCGTATCCTCAGGGACGATGGAAGAGATTAAGCTCACTAAACAAGGCCAGGTGGTAATAACCTAAACTAATCAAGAATCAAACACGATAGGACTAAACTAATAGTAATTTAATCTCATGCTCATGATGTCTAAGATTATCAACCAAGCCAAACTCACTAAAACGACTAAAGCATATGAATCTTTTGAACTTGCCTAACCTTAATGAAACCATAATAAACAAAAATGAAACCACCGTCATGTGTTTGTAAATAAACTTACCTAATCTAACCCCAAAATAGCAAGGGTTATGGAAATAGGGGATGGACATAACCTAAATCGACTCCAAATCAGCATTTAAATGAAGAAACAGAGGAAGGAAATAGAAACACAAACTGTACTAAAGAAACAATCAAGCCTAATCATCTAAACTGAGCTAAAATCCACCAAGTGACCAATCAAAATAGGGACTCAGCTCAACTAAATAGAAGTAACTACCAAAAATCTGGGCACAGATTCAGACCAAAGAAAACAGGGAGACAGGGCCATAATTCAAAACCTGAGGCAGAGAAATCAAAAGCAAGATGGTTGACTCTACCATTTGAGCATGTTGCTAATTCATCATCATCATCACTGGTTCACAAGGAAAGGGGAAGAGCAACATCCAAGCTCCATTCAAGCAACCGAACAGGGGAGGGGATGACTAAGATTTGCAATTGAATGAAGGAACTATCAAATGAACCTAAATTTATGAATTTCTCAACCAAAATATGATGCTCAAACAATTTCAACTAACCACAAACATGCTACAGTTTTTTGAAAGGCTAAGAATTTGATCTGGAACCGGAATGAAAACAGAGAAATTGTAACCAAAAATAAACCCTAAATTCCTAAAACACCAATTAAACTAACAAGGAATCCCAAATTAAACCCTAAGAACTAAAGCTAAGCCCTAAAAAAAACCCCTAATTACCTACCTTCCAAGCCGCAGCCTCTTTATACTCGAACCCTCTTTCGATCTCCGCGCTTGGATCTCGACAATCTTGGACGGTGATGATGGGGGACAGCGATGGTGGTGCATTGGTGTTTGCTACGCGAATTGCGGTGGACATGAGAGTGGTGTGTGGTATTGATGCTGGTGAGATAAAGAGAGATGGGTTTTAGAGAGAGAGATGTAAAAATGGAGAGATGAAGATGAATGGGGAGGCTCAGGTTCTCTGAGGTTTTTTTTTTTTTTTTTCCAGGTGTTCAAGCCGAGAAGAGGAGAGAGAGAGAAAGAAGATAAGTGAGAGGGGGTAATTTGGGGTCAGGTGCCCAGCACGTCGGGGCTGGGTAGATTGTTTAGGTGTTTTCTTTTATTATTTTTTTTCCTTTTTTTCCTTTGGGCTGAACAAGAAACGGGCCTAGCAATTCGGGTTAGGCTTGAGGCAAGTCGGCCCAAGTCTTCATTTCCAGCATTTTCATCATTTTTTCGCATTTTTGCCGTAATTATTCAAACCTACAAAACAAAATAAAATCAAATAAAAACCTAAAAATAACGGTTATAACGAGCATAAATCAGGCATAAAAGTATCGTGAAAATGACACAATTTTGGCACGAACACCAAGCCACAAGGACCACAGTTGAATCGATGTGTCAAGGGGACTTCTTGAATAAAAGTGAGATTGAGGCATAGGATTTCTTAGAAGAGTTAGCAGGAAGGACCTTGCAATAGGAAACACCTAGGGATGAGAGTTTAGATGCTAGAATCAATATCAAAAAAGGAAAGATCCATACAATGGTGGACATCACATATATTGACACTAGATTCGCCAGCCTAGAAAAAATGTTGAAAGGTTTCGTGTTATCCTAATCATCAACCAACACCCCCCAAATGGTTTCATGTTCTCAATATCAATCCACCGACCATTTCCTAAGTGTATGCCCCCCGTTTTCTTATTGGTTGCAGGATAAGTGCAAGGTCAGGTGAATGTAGCCTTCCAAAGGCAAAATTTTGACCCCTACGCTCCTACCAACAATTTGAGGTGACCAAATCACCCCAACTTCTCATAGACTAGGCCTAATGCTTTGATGCTAAGCGCTCAATGTGGGGCTTTCTAAGGAAATTCCTCATCTTGTTCATGCCAAAGGCCATCTTTCCAAGGGGCAAAAAATGCTTTAAGGGGTCCTCCCCCACAACCACATGTGGCTCAATTATTTCTCCTCCTGGCTATAATAATTTGGATAAAGTGAACAAGAAAGTCTATGATAAGGAGAGGATGATTAGAAAAAGAATCAAATGAGAGAATGATGCAGATAATGAGCTAACAATTTGCACAATTAGCCATATTTAATAAGGAAAGAGGGACTTTTTTAAGTCAACCGGAGGTGAACCCCATAGGGGCATCTGCTTCTTCCTTTGATCCTAATGATGTTAGAAAGGTAAATGTCAAAATCTCTCTATGGTAGGGTAAAAAGGCTGGCACCCATATGGGTGACTAAAATGCGGATGAGCCCCCTCCCTTATCTTCTTCTTCCCCCTTTCCTCAAAATTATGATGTATGTGAAGTGCTCCCTTCCCTCGTTGGTTCAATTCCTTCTAAGGGGGTGGATGACCCCAAGGAAAGTGAGTTAACCAATGATTCTACCCCTCCTAGGGATGCTCCTACCCCTTCCCCTTACGCGTCTAGTCTACCTCCTCCTTTTCCTAAGTAATTGGAGGAAAGCAAGTGTAATCTCATGCTGATAAGATCAGGGAGCCTTTCTTCTAAATCAAAATCAGCATCGTCCCACTTGAGGTGATACAACAAATGCCCCCACACTCATTTTCTTAAAGACTTATGCACCATTGAGAGAATCACTAATATTCCCAAAAGGGCATTCTTGGCCTGTAATGTGAGCATAGGAGTTGCAAACGAAGTACCTCTTAAATGTAAGGACCTACGATGTCCCATAATCTCAGCTGTGATTGGAAATCACGACATTTATCGTGCCTTTCTTGACTTAGGTGCTAGTGTTAACCCTTTATCCTTTATGGTGTATGGAAGTTTACACTTAGAGGAACTCAAACCTATAAAGATGGTCCTTCAATTGGCCGACCATTTCACTAGGCTTCCTAGAGGGATGGTGAAGGATGCATTGATAAAAGTAGGGGAATTCATATTTTTGGTAGACTTTATTGTCTTAGAGACCAGGGTTATGGTGAGCCCTGAAAATGAAATACCAGTCATCCGTGGTTGACCACTCTTTGGTGTTTCTAATGCTCTAACTAATTATACGGATCCAAAAATTAGGTTAACATTTGGAAATACGACAATGAAATTAAATGTGTTTAGCCTCAAAAGCAACCCATAGGGTTTGATGACGTTGAGCATATGGGTGACTTTTCTTTAAAGGAAGTGGAGTTTAACCATGATGAGGAGTTAATGTTATGTGTGTGTGAGTCATTTTGTATGGAATATAAACCCAAATTTGACATCTTTACATTTGAGGAACAATGTGATAACTAATTACATGCATTGATTCTTGCATCCATATCTTCTCTCCCTTCTCCATCTCATGAGGCACCTCCTAGTGTGCCCTCATCCTCCTTTCTTAAATTGAAGCCTTTCCTAATACACTCAAATATGCATTCTTTGATCCAGATGATGCTTTTCCATGATAATTGCTAATGATTTAAATCTATACTAAGAAACTCAAGTTCTAGACTTGCTAAGGGAAAGTAAAGAGGCTCTAGGGTGGACCTTATGAGACATTAGAGGCATTAGTCATACCATAGTGCAACATAGAATCCAGCTTGTGGGCAATGCCAAGCCTTACCGGGATAGACAACAAATGTTGAACTGTACCCTTCAAGAGGTGGTAAGGAAAGAAATCCTAAAGTGGTTGGATCACAAAATTACCTCCCCCATCTCAGATAGTAAGTGAGTCAGCCCTGTCCAAGTCATTCCTGAAAAGACCAATGTCACTGTGATTAAGAACGACAAGGATGAGCTCATTCCCATAAGAATCCAATTCGGGTGGAGGGTGTCTATTGATTATAAGAAGTTGAACTCTGCCACAAAGAAGGATCACTTTCCTTTTTCCTTTTAGACCAAATGTTAGAGAGGTTAGCTGGACGAACTTTCTATTGCTTTCTTGATGGGTACTCCGGCTATACCCAAATTCCCATTGCCCCCCGAAGACTAAGAGAATACTTCATTTACATGCCCTTTTGGCAATTATACCTTTAGGAATATGACCTTTGGTATTTGCAATACCCCAACCATCTTCCAAAGGTTTATGATCTCGATATTTTCCAATTTAGTCTAGCAATTTTTTGAGATTTTCATGGATGATTTTGTTGTATATAGAGACTCTTTTGAGGATTACTTGACCAACTTGGGAAAGGTTCTAAGAACGTGCTAGGATAAGCACTTGACCTTTAATTGGGAAAGATGTCATTTTATAGTCAAGAAAGGGATAGTCTTGGGCTATATTATCTCAATTGAGGGGATAGAGGTAGACAAGGCTAATGTAGATTTGACCTTCCTATCCCTACTTGTGTGAAGGGCATAAGATCTTTTTTTAGACATGTCGGTTTGTACAAGATATTTATTAAGAACTTTAGTAAGATTTCTAAGCCCTTGTCCTCACTCCTAGCCAAGGATGTGCCATTCCACTTCTTTAAGGAGTGTGAATCGGCCTTTTTGTGAAGCTTAAGGAGGCATTGGCCATGGCTCCTATCTTACTTCCTCTCGTTTGAGGAGAATCATTTGAACTTATGTGTGATGCATCGGACTATGCAGTTGGGATTGCTTTCAGACAAAGGATTTATAAGAGACCCCATTTAATTTACTGTGCGAGTCATATCTTGAATGAGGTGCATTTGAATTACAGTGTAACTAAAAAAAGAGTTTCTAGTAGTAGTTTTTGGATTCAAAAAGTTTAGGCCCTGCCTAATAAGTTCTCATGTTATTGTTTTTGCCAACCCAGCCGTGTTAGAACACCTCACTGAAAAGAAAGATACAAAAAGGCTAATTAGATGGATTATACTACTCAAAGAATTCGATATTGAGATCAACAATAGAGAGGGTTTTGAAAACCCAGTAGCAGACCATCTCTCTAGGATTGTGATTGATAATGCCAGTGAAACCCCTATCTTTGATTGCTTCCTTAATGAACAATTTTTGAGGCTCATATGAGGACATGGTTTGCTGAAACATTAAACTATTTGGTGACTGGGGAAATGCCTAAGAGTTGAACCAAAGATGATAGGGCACATTTTCTTTCATTGGTTTGATTTTTCAATGTGAGATGATCTCTACTTATTTAAATACTGTCAAGACCAAATAATTAAAAGAAGGATGATGGAGGTCCATCCCCTAACATGATCCATGGCCATCAAGGGAGCCCAAAAGGTCCAAATCTCATGTCCAAGATGCAAGAAATCAACCTAAGGGAACAAGGAAATTATTTCCTCAAAACTGGAATTTCAGGCGTGCACAAACCCGGTTTTGTGCACGTTATTTCCTAAACCTCCCAAGGCTGAAAAGGGGTTGCAGGAAGCTTAAGTTTAAGTTCAAGATGTGCTCTT
Source organism: Carnegiea gigantea (assembly GCA_029747015.1). Lineage (NCBI taxonomy): Eukaryota > Viridiplantae > Streptophyta > Magnoliopsida > Caryophyllales > Cactaceae > Carnegiea > Carnegiea gigantea. The sequence continues at coordinate 121,500 of JAKOGI010001754.1, forward strand.
TCCATCAAGACCTCTTGCAAGCCATTTGGAGATCATTTGGTACCTCAAAACCTCAAGCCAAGTCAAACACTACATTCTGGCCAGAAACTGGACTGTCCGAATTTAAGGGCTGTGTTGGTGGACTTTTTCTCCTCTATTTGGTTTGAAACTTTTATGGCTTGAAAGTACTTTAAAAATATTATCAAATGGCCATAAAAAAACTCAGCCAAATTACACACATATAGAGCTATTAACCACCAAAACATTGCACAAAAACATCCCTTTACCCGGTACATGCCCAGCCGGTACAAGAGAGAGAGGAGTGAGGTGTTTTGCTCTTTTCCATGCTTAGCCACTTGCAAGAGTCATTATGGGAAGTACCAAGCTGCCAAGGAAGCTTCCATTCACCCCAAGATCGACACATCATCCTCAAGATTAGCATTGAAGAGGTGTCAAGTGGAGGATGCATCTATCCTTTTTTGCTTTGATTTGATCTTTGTATTTTTGCCTAGTTTAGCTTGTAGTGCAACCTAAGGCCTATGCTTGTACTTGAAACTTTGTATTAATACCCCCCCAAGGCCCTTGGCCGGCCACTACTCAAGCATTTGTATGAAATGAAGTTGAGCTTTGCTCCTTTGAACTCTCAAACTCTCTTCTAGCTTATCTCTTCCTTTGGCCGGGTTGAGTGGTGATCTAGCAAGAGTCTTAACTCCTTCTTGGTGGTGTTTCTGTATCCAAGGGGTGGTTAAGGGCCCTAACATCTTTCCTTGGTGGTGTTTCTGTATCCAAGGTTGGTGTTAGTTCCGGTTGCTTATCCAAGTCTAAGGTGAGTTTGTGGTTTCAAAGTTGCCTTGAACTTCTTGCACTTTGCTTACATCTTTCCCATCCTCTTGACTTTCCCTAGAGGATACATCATATTTGGTATCAGAGCTAAGGTTTCCCTAGGCCTAAGCTTGCTGCCCAACACCCTTCCAAACACCCCAAACACATTCCCCCTCAAAAACACCAAACCGTGCTCCACAGATTTTCACCATCCAGAAAATCGGCACGGTCAGCCCGTGCCAAACAGCACGACCGTGCCACCCTCACATTCCAGCCACACTTCCTTTTTTCATCCACACCCAGTACTTCAGCACGGTCACCCCGTGCCATGTCGCACGACCGTGCCACCCCTTTTCCAGCAACATCTCAACTTCACTCCCGTCCAGAACCAGAGCACGGCCGCCCCGTGCCTCACAGCACGCCCGTGCCACATTCAGGCCGTGAAGTTCCTGCTTATTTCAACACAAGCACTACTAGCATGACCATGGAGGAAAAGTTTGAGGCTCTCATGAGGAATTATGAGGCCTTGAAGCTACAGAATGAAGAGATCAAAGGTCAGAACGAGTATTTGAGGCGACAACTTGGAGACTTCTTGAAGCAAAAACGAAAGGAGGTTAGAAGTTCCCGATCTTCTAACTCCTCCGACTCGGAACCGGAAGCGAGAGAAGCCCCGCACTTGAGCTCGTCAAGTGAAGAGGAGGCTTATGGAAGATCAAGAAGAGGAAGGCGGACAACCTCTCACCAAGGAGACATTAGAGTGGAGATTCCAGAATTTGAAGGGAAGCTAGACCCCGATGAGTTGTTGGAATGGATGCAAACCGTTGAGAGAATCTTTGACTACAAAGAGATTTCCGAGGGAAATAAGGTAAAACTTGTGGCCCTTAAACTTCGTAAATATGCTTCTCTTTGGTGGTCCAACCTTTGTGCTAAGAGAGTTAGGCAAGGGAAGGGAAAGATTCGAACATGGGAAAAGATGAAAACCAAACTCAAAGCCCGTTTCCTACCCCCATCTTACCTACAAGACAATTATTCCCAACTTCACAATCTCACCCAGGGGAACTTGAGTGTTGAGGAGTACACTAGGGAATTTGAGAAGTTGTTAATCAAGTGTGACTTGAGAGAGCCCGAAGAGCAAACCATAGTGAGATATTTGGGTGGGTTAGATCCTAGGTATGCCCATGTGGTGGAATTGCAACAATACACCACTTTTGATGAAGTGTGTGTCTTAGCCCACAAAGTTGAACAACAAAGGAAATCCAAACTCTACAAAAGGGAACCTCCCAAACCCTTTCCCAAGAACCAACCTTTCAACAAGGGGAGCTCTTATCCACCTCCCAAACCCACGGTTACTACACCCTCACCTCCACAAAAGAACCAAGCTCCACAAAAGACTCCACCTTCCCAAAACCGTCCCAACCCTAAGCCAAATGACCAAAGAAGATGTTTCAAGTGTCAAGGTCTTGGGCACATTGCTTCGGAGTGTCCAAATAGGAGAGTTATTACCTTGGCCAAGTGGGATGAGAGAAGAGAAGAAGAGGGAGAAGAGGAGGAAGAAAGAGAAGGTGTGTATTACATGGAGGAACAAGAAGAAGTGATTAAGGAAGCGGATGAAGGAGAGTTACTTGTATTGAGGAGAGCCTTGAGTACCAAAAGAGGAGAGCATAAAGAACAAAGGGAGAACATCTTCCATACACGTTGCACCATTCAAAGCAAAGTGTGTTCCCTCATCATTGATGGTGGGAGTTGTGCGAATGTGGCATCCTCAACTATGGTGGAGAAGCTTGGCCTTCAAGCTTCGGCTCATCCTCACCCCTACAACATTCAATGGCTAAATCAAGGTAAGGGGTTGCAAGTTAATTCAAGATGCTTGATTTCATTTTCCATTGGCAAGCACTATCATGATGAGTTGTGGTGTGATATCATCCCCATGGATGCATGTCACCTTTTGTTGGGAAGACCATGGTTGTTTGACCGAAAGTCATGCATGATGGCTACTTAAACACTCACACTTTCCACAAGGATGGGAAAAAGATCACCCTTGCCCCATTAAGCCCTTCCCAACTCCACAAAAGCAAGCCCCAACCAACCCATGACCGTTCGGATATGCTTTTAACCGTGAGTGAGCCTCTCCTTAAGGCTTCTCACCATGAATTCAAGGCCTTCAAGGAGTGGATCCTAGCCACCCTTGAGGAATCCGAAACCTCCACTCCATCACACCCCCTAGCCCTTTCCCTCCTTGAACACTTTAGCCATGTCTTTCCCGAGGAAATACCTCCCGGCTTACCATCACAAAGAACCATCCAACACCACATAGACCTCATACCCGGTTCCATCCTCCCAAATAAACCGGCATACCGAGCCAACCCCAAGGAAACCATGGAAATCCAAAGGCAAGTTGATGAACTTATGAATAAGGGGTTGATTAGAGAGAGCTTGAGCCCTTGTGCGGTCCCGGCCCTCCTTGTGCCAAAGAAAGATGGGAGCATGCGTATGTGCGTTGATAGTCGAGCAATTAACAAGATAACCATCAAGTATAGATATCCAATTCCCCGCCTTGAGGATATGCTTGATGAGTTATATGGTTCTAGTGTGTTCTCTAAGGTGGATTTGAGAAGTGGTTACTACCAAATCCGCATTAGAGAGGGAGATGAATGGAAAACGGCCTTCAAAACCAAAGGAGGCTTGTATGAGTGGCTAGTCATGCCATTCGGATTGTCAAATGCTCCAAGTACCTTCATGCGGCTCATGAACCAAGTATTCCGGCCCTTCATTGGCAAATTCGTTGTGGTGTATTTTGATGACATCCTCATCTATAGCAAGAATGAAGAAGAGCACCTTCAACATCTCACACAAGTCATGAAGGTTTTAGAGAAGGAAAAGCTCTATGGTAACCTCAAGAAGTGTGCATTTTTCACTCATGAGGTAACCTTCCTTGGTTACATTGTCACAAGTGAAGGCATCAAAGTTGATGAGAGTAAAGTGGAAGCAATTCGGTCTTGGCCAACCCCCAAGAGTATTCATGATGTGCGAAGTTTCCATGGGCTTGCCTCATTCTATAGGCGGTTCATTAGAAACTTTAGTACCATTATGGCCCCTATGACCGAGGTTATCAAAGGTGCATCGTTCAAGTGGACTCCCAAGGCTCAAGAAGCCTTTGAAACCATCAAGTCCAAACTCACCCAAGCACCGGTTCTTGCCTTGCCATGCTTTGATAAAGTGTTTGAGGTAGAGTGTGACGCATCGGGAGTTGGCATTGGAGGAGTTCTCACTCAAGAAGGGCGGCCCTTAACCTTTTTTAGTGAGAAGCTTTGTGACTCAAGGAGGAAGTACTCCACTTATGATAAGGAGTTCTATGCAATAGTGAGGTGCCTTGAGCATTGGAATCATTACTTGGTGGCTAGTGAGTTCATCTTGCACTCCGATCATGAAGCCTTGAAATACATTCAAGGGCAACATAAACTTAACTCACGGCATGCCAAGTGGGTGGAGTTCCTCCAATCTTTCAACTTTACCATCAAGCATAAATCCGGAAAGCTCAACCAAGGAGCCGATGCCTTGTTAAGGAGGCACTTATTGCTATTCTAACTTGATGCTTGCATTCTTGGTTTTGAGCATTTAAAGTCCCTCTATGAGAATGATGAAGATTTGGGAGAGCTCTACAAGGAGTGCCTTCGACATCCCAAAGGTGACTTCCTTGTCCAAGATGGATTTTTATTCAAGGGATCGAGATTGTGTGTGCCTAAGTGTGGCACAAGAGAGTTACTCATACGTGAGGTCCATGGAGGATCTCTTGCCGGTCACTTTGGAGAAAACAAGACCCTTATGATGTTAAGGGAACATTATTATTGGCCGAGTATAAGCAAAGATGTCCAAGATGTGTTGAAGAGATGTGCCACTTGCCAAGTTGCCAAAAGCCACCTCCTACCCCACGGCTTATGCACTCCCTTACCTACTCCCAATCATCCTTGGGAGGATGTGAGCATGGACTTTGTTCTTGGCCTTCCAAGAACACAAAGGGGTAAAGATTCGATCTTTGTCGTTGTTGATCGTTTTTCTAAGATGGCCCATTTTATACCTTGTACCAAGACCAATGATGCCACCCACATTGCCGAATTATACTTCAAGGAAGTAATGAGGCTACATGGCATCCCTAGATCCATTGTTTCGGATAGGGATTCCAAGTTCCTTAGCCATTTTTGGGTGACACTTTGGAAGAAGATGGGAACCAAGCTCAAGTATAGGACTTCATGCCACCCTCAAACGGATGGGCAAACCGAAGTCACCAACCGGACTTTGGGAACCCTCTTAAGAGTGCTAGTGAAATCCAACATCAAAGCTTGGGACTTAGCCCTGCCACAAGCCGAATTCGCCTTCAACAAGTCACCTAGCAAGGCCACGGGCTTATCTCCATTCAAGGTAGTCTATGGGATGGATCCTTTGAGTCCCCTTGATCTTGCTCCAAGAGAAATGAATGAGAAGCCTCACATGGAGGCTAGCAAACGGGTGGAGGAGATCCAGAAGCTCCATGAAACTGTGAAGGCCAAAATTGAGAAGGCCAATGCCTCATACAAAGACCATGCCAACAAGCATAGAAAGAAGATGGTGCTTCACCCTGGTGATTTGGTATGGGTTCACTTAAGAAAGGAACGGTTTCCTTCTAAGAGGAAGAGCAAATTGATGCCAAGGGCCGATGGTCCTTTTGAAGTATTGGAACGCATCAATGATAATGCATACAAGATCAATTTGCCCGGTGAGTATGGAGTTTCGGCTACTTTCAACGTAGCCGACCTTAGCCCTTATGAGGAGGATGATAATCTTATTAATTTGAGGGCAAATTCTCTTCAACAAGGGGAGGATGATGGAGGTCCATCCCCTAACATGATCCATGGCCATCAAGGGAGCCCAAAAGGTCCAAACCTCATGTCCAAGATGCAAGAAATCAACCTAAGGGAACAAGGAAATTATTTCCTCAAAACTGGAATTTCAGGCGTGCACAAACCCGGTTTTGTGCACGTTATTTACTAAACCTCCCAAGGCTGAAAAGGGGTTGCAGGAAGCCTAAGTTTAAGTTCAAGATGTGCTCTTTCCATCAAGGCCTCTTGCAAGTCATTTGGAGATCATTTGGTACCTCAAAACCTCAAGCCAAGTCAAACACTACATTCTAGCTAGAAACTGGACTGTCCGAATTTAAGGGCTGTGTTGGTGGACTTTTTCTCCTCTATTTGGTTTGAAACTTTTATGGCTTGAAAGTACTTTAAAAATATTATCAAATGGCCGTAAAAAACTCAGCCAAATTACACACATATAGAGCTATTAACCACCAAAACATTGCACAAAAACATCCCTTTACCCGCTACATGCCCAGCCGGTACAAAAGAGAGAGGAGTGAGGTGTTTTGCTCTTTTCCATGCTTAGCCACTTGTAAGAGTCATTATGGGAAGTACCAAGCTGCCAAGGAAGCTTCCATTCACCCCAAGATCGACACATCATCCTCAAGATTAGCATTGAAGAGGTGTCAAGTGGAGGATGCATCTATCCTTTTTTGCTTTGATTTGATCTTTGTATTTTTGCCTAGTTTAGCTTGTAGTGCAACCTAAGGCCTATGCTTGTACTTGAAAAGCTTGTATTAATACCCCCCCAAGGCTTGGCCGGCCACTCACTCAAGCATTTGTATGAAATGAAGTTGAGCTTTGCTCCTTTGAACTCCCAAACTCTCTTCTAGCTTATCTCTTCCTTTGGCCAGGTTGAGTGGTGATCTAGCAAGAGTCTTAACTCCTTCTTGGTGGTGTTTCTGTATCCAAGGGGTGGTTAAGGGCCCCAACATCTTTCCTTAGTGGTGTTTCTGTATCCAAGGTTGGTGTTAGTTCCGGTTGCTTATCCAAGTCTAAGGTGAGTTTGTGGTTTCAAAGTTGCCTTGAACTTCTTGCACTTTGCTTACATCTTTCCCATCCTCTTAACTTTCCCTAGAGGATACATCATGCATGCCCGATGACCAAGTGTGTCATCTCTTTTTGCCATGATCATGCATGTGGAGGGCATTTTATTAGGAGAAAAACTAGTGTAAAAGGCGTTCAACTTGTCAACAATTAGGCAAAATAGGTAGAAAATATGTGATGTCACTTACCCCATTATTGCTATTGACATATTTAATATGTGAGGAATTGATTTTATGAAACTATTCCTAAATTCATTTGTGAATGGGTATATTCTAGTGTGTAGATTATGTGTCTAAGTAGGTTGAGGCAATCCTTACAAAGAAAAAATGAGCCTAAGGTGGTCGTAGGCTCCTAAGGGAGAATATGTTTGCCCAGTATAGGATGGCGCAAGCAATCGTTAGTGATCAAGGGAGTCATTTTGACAATAGGCCCTTTAACGCATTACTAAGAAGATATTCCATCATTTTTCGCCTTGCAACCCCTTACCATCCTCAAATAAATGGTCAAGTGGATGTATCTAATAAGAATAGGATGGATTAGGCAAATTAGTTGATAGACACATTGTGGGCCTACTGCATGACCTTTAAGACCTTTTTAGGTATGTCACCTTATAGAGTGGTCTATGGACGTCCGTGCCATTTATTTGTTATGCTGACTCTCATCTATGATTTAAGTGTTACTGATAAGGAGAGAAAATTGAGCTTGAACGAACTTGAGGAGACTAGGAGAGAAGCCTATGACAACACCCGGTTGAGTAAGGAGAGAGCCAAGGTCTTTCATGATAAGCATGTCAATAGAAATGGATTCTCTCCGGGGCAAAAATTCCTTTTGTATAACTCTGGACTTCACCTATTCTTAGGAAAACTTAGGTCTAGGTGGACTGGTCCTTATATTGTGATGGAAGTGTTCCCTCAGGAGGTAATCAAAATTAAAGACCCCACCAAAGACCATGCTTTCATAGTTAATGAGCATAGGTAGAAGCACCTTTTAGAAATGCCAAGTGAGGAGGATGTGAAGAGTATTCAACTCCATGAACCTTCTTTATTTGAGTAGCTAAGGTCTCAACTCCTTGTGTATTGGTACATAGTGTATATATGTGTGAGTTGCATGTGTTGCAATTTGGAAAAAAATAAGAAAATGAAAAAACAAAGAAAAAGGGAGAAAAAAAAGTAAAGAAAAAGAGGAAAAAAAGAGAGAAGAAAAGAGAGTGAGTGAAGGGATGAAACATGTGTGGAAAACAAGAGGAGGTATGAAAAGAGGAAAATTCAAAAAAAGAAGGGGTGAGAGGATGAAAATTTTTATGCAAAAAAAAGGGCACTGGGAGCCCTTGCCGAGGGGCACCTTCATGCCACTTAAGAAGCAAAGAAAAACTCTTAACAGAGATCTAGCATGATGCTCCTTTCTAGGTGGCATGCACATGCTAAGATAGAATTTGAGGATGCTGACTAGAGATTTGGCATAGGGCCCACATGTTGAGGGGCATGACCATGCCAAGTCTTGGGTGCTCTAAAACCTGAGAATCACTTCTTTCTTCTTCATTTCTTCTTATTTTTCCTCCATTATTTCTTTCTCTATGCGGCTTTCCTCCTCACTTCTCCTCACTTCCCCTCTCACCTTATACTAAAACCTTGCTCCATTTCTACACTTGAAAAGACCATCGGAGGTAAGAGAAGCTTGTTTTGTACATAAATCTCAAATATGGGCGAAAAGAGAGTTGGAGAATCTTTCCAAGCCCCATCTCTACCTAAAAAGTCTTCAAGGGATTCTTCCTCCCACAATACGCCCTCAAGAACCAAAGGTACAAAGGAATCATTCCTTATAGTACTAGAGCTGTAATTTTTGCTAATGAAGAACACAAGTTGAAATGTAAAACCTTGAGTCTTAGGAGAACTAGTGACCAAAAATTTTGGCATGTTGACTCTTTGATGATTTTGGGGATGCTTGATGATGTGGTTGCTTTGTCTAGAAATTTAGGATGGACAGAATATATAGAGATACAATGTGTGTCATATGACTGGCTTGTGATTGAGTTTTTCAGCTTCTTGCATGCGAATTCGGCCGATCATATAAGGCTCAAGAGGTCTCATTGCCGGTCCGCATGTTTAACACGAATCATTGGATGAGCTTGAGGGAGGTTTAATGAATTGCTTTACCTCACGGTCCATTCGGATACCTTTAGGATGTTCCAAGTAGATGGAGACCTGACCCTGTTTGGTTGAACATCACTTGTTTAAAACTTAAAACCTATATAGGTTTAGGAGACCTCGAGTTTATGACCATCTACAAGCCAAAGCCATGGATGTATGGAACATTAACATCCACTCCCTACAATGTTTGATGGCTAATATCATCTTTGGGCATAATAATAGCCAAAGCGTATATAGGAAAGCAAACTTGTCTTTCATTTGGTGTGTTTGATGGATACTTATATAGGTATCAAAGCCTTCCTCATCTGCCATTTAATGGAAGTGGCCAAGACCACCCATGAGTATATGATAGATATAGGGGCACCATCACTACAATAGCATAAGCTTCGAACTATAGTGGAAAATTTGAAACCCTTAATCCTCAGTTCTTGGGAGCAAATCTAGAAATTGCCACCCATGACCATCAATGACACAAAGAGTATGAAAATTAACAAACATCCTCACCAGAAATAAATTCTCTTCACTTTTGCTGATGTGGCTTGCATCAACATCACCAATAAGAGGTGTTGGAATTGTGATAGGATGATCATTCAAGAGGTGGTGTTATCAACAAAGGATAATGGGGTTAATGATGAAAATAAGGAGCATAGTGATGAGACTGAGGGTGAAGGTGAAGAAGAGGATCAAGATAACCAAGACACCAGCGGAACCTAAGTAGAGGATGAACCAATGCCACAACCCCAACTACAATATCAATGACTACCCACCTTTAAGATAGAGGGGATCTTCTTCTTCAGCCTAAATGCTATTTGGCTCCACCTTCCTCCAATCTTTCTCCAACCCCTACATGGAGGTAGCCGGCTTGTAAGAGGGGTACATCGAGGTTCGATAAGACATTCATTGCATGGCTAGATGTATGGAGTCTATTGAGTAGGGAGTGACATATTTTAGGGGGTTTATGGACCGTTAAGAGGAGAGAGAGTTGAGGCGGATGAGAAGAGCAGAGGAATGGGCAGTAAGAGAGGCCCGAGAGTATCAGGAGCGGGGAAGGATGAACAAGCTCATATGACAATAATATGAGTTCATCTAACAGTTGGACGGCGGTTTCGGGCGATCAAGGAAAGTTCAACGACATTCTTGCCTTTTATTCCCCACTTTTGGCCACCACTGGGCTTGATGCGGCCTACTGACTACGAGTTATAACCACTACGCCTCCTTTACTCTTCATTGCGTCTCACATTTTGAAGGGGTCATTACATATGAATATTGGTACGGGGATATCTCATTTAGGTAGGTGGTAACATGTGTGCATCTCATCTTTCCCCACCCTTTATTGTTGTGATGTTGTGATTGTTGATGGCTACTTGAGGAGTAATTTGGTTGTGATTGGTGTTGTTATTTAAGGATTATGTGTGTATGTTGTGCTTGTGAGTTCCATATGTGGTGGATTTGAATGCATTTTTAATGTGCTTTGAGGAGCATAGGTAATATATATAGTACATTTAGAGCTGTTTTGTATTTGCATTGCTTATATGCATCCATCTGTGATCATTTTCATTTTATTCTAAGGTATTCCTCCTCTTTCTCCTTTGTATATACATTTCCTTTTTCTTTTCACTTTACTTTTGCTTTTCTTTCCTTTTTAGGATTCTTCTTACACCACGAGGACATTGTGCACTTTAGGTGAGGGGTGCATAGGCCTTCGTCTGTAGCTTTTGAAAAAGAAAAAAAGAGAGAAATTTTCAAAAATTTAAAAAGATTTTTCATTTTTCTTGTAAATAGAGAGTTTTTATGCGAGAATGCGCGACTTTTGTTGATAATGATCTCTTTTTACCGTAGATTCAAATAGCACACAATTAGGGTGCATATGATGGATATGAGGTCTAAATTCTGGGCAATACATGTTTAGTTTGACCTAATAGAAAAAAGTAGGCATGGTATGTTGCCTATGAAGTTTTGAGCCAAATTGGACCACTTAATCTCTTGTGGTCATTTGTTTCCTTTCATCAAAGGCTCACTTAATGTTGTCACTCTCTAAAATTTGCTCTAACTCTCTTTGAAACCACATATTGCATTTGCAAGATTGATGAGAGGGAAGATGTATTCTTTGTACATGTTTGTAGCCACATTAGCCAAGAAGCCTCCCGATGTGTATAGTTGTATCCCTTGCTGCCCTTTTTGAGCCTTACTTATCGTTATTCTTGTTGTAACTCACTCTATTTGTCTTTAGCGTTGAACATTACCCTTACCTAAGCCACTACTAATGAGTATCACTATGACGATAGGTTGGGAATAAGGTGAGGGACTGCATATTTGGTGTGTTATCTAAATAAGGAAAGAAGAAAGTATGGTGATTGACTTAGGTTCGTACAAAATTGAGAATTAGTTAACTATATGCAAACCTTCATGCCAAGTGTCTCCAAAAAAATGTAAAGAAAAATAAAACAAAAGAAAAAAAAGAAGATAAATGAAATAAAAGTCTTGGCATGGAAGGTTTATTTTGTGTTTAGATTGCTCAAGTCTTCATTTCATATTGTAGGGTAGGGTGTGTGTTTGTGAGGGATGATTATTGATGGTGCGGGACATCTCAGTGTGACTTATTAGCTCCTCACTCCCAAAATGTTAATCCCTTTCTCAACCCTTAACCTGAACCCAATTACGACCCTCAAAAAGTCTTATTGATTATCAAAGTGCATGTGCATCCTAGTGGTGGAGAATAAGAATTAAGCCAAACATATGGTAGAGGGCATCTTTGGTGATGAGCATGAGTGCAACAATACCATATTTCAAACACTTCATAGGAGAGTTCAACATGACCTAACATAGCTTAACCATCATTGAAACGGGTTAGAATGAATGCATGATTGTCATTTAGGAGGGCCAAGAACATTGATTATGTATGCTATGCATGTGCTTTGTGTCTCTTGGCCATTAGGGTGAATTATTGACTTAAAGAGTGCGTGATTACCCCCTAGATGTTGTTTTGTGAACGTTTGTGAAAAACGCAAGAAGATATTTCCTTTTCCACTCTTTTTCTTTTTCTTCTTCAAAGCCTTTGTGTGTTTGTCTTCCTTAAACTCTCAAGAGGCTGCATTTATCCACTTGGGGGACCAAGGGGTTTACAGGGTTTGCTACATATGCTAAATACAACCTTTACACCTAGAAAAAGGTGTTTTCTTCATATTTTGCTCAAGGACAAGTAAAATCTAAGTGTGAAGATATTTGTTTGGTTCTTAACGGGCAGAGTTTTGACCCCCCTCATGCTTCATTTTAGCTCATATATAACTATTAATGTAGCTATTTATCAGTGTTGTGACTTTTGCAGGAATAGAAGAGGAAACATTGCCTGATGGGAACAAGGACGAACCCATCTTAAGGCCTAACTGATTGGAAGTGCCAAGGAAGTCGACCAGGGAGCGCTATGAAGCTATTACACTGAAGGAGATGCTAACATAAATATGACATGAGCCCCCTATGCCATGTGGCACGACTGTGCCACCTCTGTTCTGTCAGTTTTTAAAAATTGATGTCTAGGCTATAAAGGGGGTTGGACTTTTTTTTTAAGGTAGATCCAAGTTTTTAGCAGTATCTTTCTATCTCACTAGCTTATTCTTTGTAAACACTCTACTCTTCATTAATTAAAACTTAGAAATATTGATCCTTTCATTGAGTTCTTGCAATTTTCTTATTACTCTTTTTCTCTAGTGCACAATCGAACTTTCTTTCCCCTCAATCTCTCCAAGTTCTCTATTTTAAACAACCAAAAACCATTGCCAAATATAGGTTTTGCTGTATTGGTGGTTGTGGAGAGATTTTGGGATTAATTCCAAAGGATTTGAACCATTAAAAATCTATTCAAAACTCAATCATCTTTTCTTTCCGTTCCACTTTTTCCATCTTCATCATCAATATAACTACATTGAGTTAGTCATTTTCAATCTTGAGGAATTAATGCTAGAAGCTTAAATTGTGACTTGATTATGGTTTTGTGGTGATTGAATATGGATAAGAAGCTCTTTGACTAAAGCAATGTCATCGTCAATGAAGGTTGATTTGTGGGCAACTTTCTCTCTGTTTATTTTATTGCTATTTATTAGGATTAGTCGCGAGTTAGGATAGATTTTCTTTTTGAGGGTGATCAATTTAAGCATTGTTGAGATTGTGTTGGAGGCCATGTTGAACCTGTGCCATGTCAAGCCCTAATATCTCTTTCCTTGTATGCTGTGTGTTCTTTGATTGTGCTAAGTTAGTTGTTGGCTATGTTAGCTTACTTTCCTTTGTTATTATTATGCTTTGAATCTTTAGTTCTAGTGAAATTAGATTACATTTGGATTTTAGGGCAAGTTAATTTAGTTAATCAAACCAAACCTCCTTCTCAATCAAGACAATCTTAGACAAATCTCTCATTATCCCAAAGGATGACATTTCACTCTTCTCACCCCCAAAATATGCCAACACCTAACTGACTTTTATAGGAATCGTGACACATAGTACATGTAACAAGCCCTTTAAACCTTTATGTTCCCCCTAGTGAGCGAGTGTGATCTTGTGAGGGTTTATAGAAAATATACCCACAAAATCTTTGAAGAATAAAGAAAAAAGAGAAAAACAAAGTAGAAAATAGAAAATCTTTTAAATTTTTTTTCCAAATATAATCAGATATATACAAGGGAAAAACATACACACTTGATCACAAATCATCCTTGACACCCATATTAGATTATATGCATGTACAATATACATACCACGACTCTTACTCCCTAAGGATAACACCCATACACCAATTTTTTCGGTTCAATCCATCCAAACAATGAATTCACCCTAGTGCTCAATGTGCAAGTCCACCGTTACCTTAGGAGTTAACCTTACCAGAGTCGGACTCAATCTCACTTGCTACTTTATTAATTTACTAACTTTGAAGACAAGCTTTCCCAGTATTAGCATTGCCTCAAAGTGTAGCACCTAGTAGTGCATGCCTCAAAGGGATACTTATCATTCCCAACTTTATGATTTTTTGTGTGTCTTTTTTTACATATATATATGTGTGTGTGTGTACACACACACACACACACACATATATATATATATACATACGTACATACATATATACATACATACATACATATATATATATATACGTATATATATATACATATATATATATATATATATATATATATGTATATATATTGCCTTCCCCCCTTTTTTCTTAAAAAAACGTAAACAAAAGAAAAGACAAGTGGGGGAATCAACCATGGAAGCCTAAGACCCTAAAACAATGATGATATACAAATAACTGCTGGAGTCAAAATTATAATGGAATGATAGGATTAAAAATAGGATAAGAAATGATGTATTTGGAATAAGGTCTTCATGCACACAATACGCATATAACACCTATATTAAGTCATAACAGGTTAAAGTCAATCAAGGTACTGCATATATATATATATATATATATATATTATATATATATATATATATATATATATATATATATATATATATATATATATATATATATATATATATATATATATATATATATAGCCTATCCCCCTTTTTTCGTAAAAAAACATAAACAAAAGAAAAGACAAGTGGAAGAATCTACCATGGAAGCCTAAGACCCTAAAACAATGATGATATACAAATAAGGACTGGAGTCAAAATTATAAAAGAATGATAGGGTTAAAAATGGGATAAGAATGATGTATTTGGAATAAGGTCTATCATGCACAGAATACTCATATAACACTGAATATTAAGTCGCAAGGGGTTAAAGTCAATCAAGATAGCGCAATTTCCATCATGTGCAAAAATTGAAAATACTTTTTATTTTTGGAAATTTTTTCTTTTTTAAATTTTTTTAAAAATCTTGAAGCATGGCATCCCCTTCCCTGCGCCAAGATCACATGAAGGAGCATTAAGAACACAAAAATAAAATAAAGGATGAAAAATAAAAGACACTAACATACACAAGAGATGAAACAATTATACTAGGTCAGATACTCAATGTGCGCAAGCTGCTTCATCACTTATCAAAAAGTACTAGGTAGCTCGTGGAGCAGTAGATGCTCTATCTTATTTAAGATGGGACCCTCTTTCTTAGATTTCATTAATGCTTGAACGAGCTTATCATAAGCCTGTGCATGCATGTCGAACAAGTGCAGGTAAGAAAACATAAACACTAACATAATAATAATGGATAATGCCCTCTTTAGTTTATCAAATGCCATGTATTAACCAACAGAATAATGAGGCAAGCTCGGTAGAAGAATATGCCTATGCATGTCCTCCAGGTAAAAGTAGTAAGGGTCAATAGAGGGATTATACCATCCATAGTTACCTAAGGATCTAATGTACGATAGCTTTGAGTGTAAATTTAAAGCCACAAGTATACAACTTTCATAGTAGTGCATGAGGGTCATCTTCTCAGGGACGATGGAAAAGATTAAGGTCATAAATTACGGGAATAAAATAAACTAAC
Source organism: Carnegiea gigantea (assembly GCA_029747015.1). Taxonomy (NCBI): domain Eukaryota; kingdom Viridiplantae; phylum Streptophyta; class Magnoliopsida; order Caryophyllales; family Cactaceae; genus Carnegiea; species Carnegiea gigantea. The sequence goes on from JAKOGI010001754.1 coordinate 136,871, forward strand.
ATTGTTCATAAATGAATCAAAACCATAAACAACTGATAACTATTGATCATAAATAGATCTAATTCTAAACAATCACTAACTTTGCATATGATTTTATGAGGTCTAAATAATTAGATGAAATAGCAAACCCAACTATACTAACCGCATTATCTCCATGAAAGAAACAAGTAAAAAAAACTAAAATTTAAATAACATAACTAAGCTAGCCCTAGTATGGGGACAACGCATATGAAACAATAAAAAAATGGAAGTACCTAGGCTATGAACAACTTAAGAGTTATAATTAATAGCAACAAAGCACAGCTTACCAAAAGAATACTAAACAAAGATAGGAAGAAAAGGAGAAAGAAGAGCAGGGCGGGACTCCATGGATGTCTAGGCTCATTGAGCTCAGCCCAGCAAAACCCCATCCCAAAGAAGAGCATGAGCTAGATGCCATTAATAGAGAACCTCAAGCACAACCCTAAACTAACTGCATTTATGGAGGCCCGAAATAGGGGACTTCAAAATAGAGCAACCAACTCAAGAATGGAACCACCCACAAACGAGCTTTAAAGCTCATTTAAAATGGTAGAATCGCCATTATCGAGATTTCAAGCTCTAAGGAGGTAAGCACAAGGGCAGGGGAAAATTTAAAATTTATCAAAATTCCAATTCCAAATTTGTTAAAAGATTAGCTACCCCAAGCGTAATTAGTTAAAATTACAAGATATAAAACGAATCTAATACTCAAAATCAAAAACAGAAAATCAAAATAAACCTGTAAAATATTTGAACACGAAATTCATCTAAAATTGTCTAAACGTCGAATTAAAACTATCAAGAACCCTAAATTAAGCCTAAAGACCTAGATTCGCACCAAAATGCGCCGCAATCTTGATTTATACTCAAGCCCCTTCAATCTCAGCCCTTGTGGTATTGTGGATGTTGGATTCGGTGCTATGCTGGTGTGAAGGTGGTGGGATTCGCTGGGTCCCAATACACAGTTGGTGATGGAGATGAAGGTAGTTTATGGTGCGAGTTCGATTTCAAGCGAAAGGTAGAGATGGGTTCGAGAGAGAGGGACAGAGAGAAAGAGAGAGATGAAACTGAGATGGTGAAGGCTATGAGAGGAAATTGGGGGATGTATTGGGGATATTTGGCTCGTGAGGAGAGAAACAATTAAGGGGAGGGGTGGTCATGTGCCGTGCGAGGGGGGGATGTGTAGGTTTAGGATTCATTTTATTTTTTTTGTGTTAATTTTCTTCTACTTTTGGGCTAAAATGGGCCGAGGTATGTGGTTAGATTCTTGACCTGCTTCTTCATTTTCAGCTTTTTTCTTCATCTTTTACATATTTTTCTAAATTTTTCAAACACCTACAAAATGAAATAAAATCAAACAAAACTCTGAAAATAATAACTATTATGAGCATAAATCGGGCATGAAGGTATTGCAACAATATTGTATTTTTGGTACAAATAAATACCCTCATGCTAACATTTTGCTCGTACTTGATTAAAACAAACTAAACTACCTAAAAGTAATGGAAAATAAGAAAAAGCAAATGATAACCCACTTTCGTAGGAATCACGATTGCATTTAGCATATGCAACAAGCCCTTTAAACCCCTTGGTTTCCTAAGTGGATGAGTGAGGTGTCGTGAGGGTTTGTAAGTGAAATACCCACAAAATTATTTCAAAAACAAACAAAAATCTTTTTGGTTTTTTCAAAACATGAACATATATACAAGTAACGGGGATATCACATACACAATCTTAGTAATTACATGACCCTAGTAATCAAATCACCAAATTATATATAAATAGAATATGCAATCAAGAGATAACTAAGTCATAAGACGTATCCCAACTCTCATTTTCACCCCATACACAATATGAAATGATATGTACACCTTGGCCTATGTGCTAATGTGCATCAATCCTTATGAATCAAGTTGCTGACACTAATATGATTCCCGTTTCTTTACCTAATTGCCTTATTTGCTTCATTTTTTTTTCCTTTTTTCAAGAATAAAACCCACTTGACTTACAAATATTCGGGCCTTCCCTAAAAAGAGGGTTTATTTAAATCTTTAAATCTTTTAGTTTATTGCCCAAATAGATGCGTAATCAAGTAAAATAGTATATATTCAAGCCAATTAAAGATATGAAATAAAGAGGGTGGCTGTGAACATTGGTGCCTGGGTTTTTATTCAACTTTTAGATTTTTCTTATTTTGTGCATATTTTAAGAGCTTAGAAGGCAACTTTGGCAAAGAAGAAGTTCTCATGCCAACTTAATGACAAGAGCCTAAGAGTTGGCGATGAAGTGAGCAAGATAGCACAAAATCACACATATAGGATGGGTTTATTATGAAAAATCAAATCTACATCCTCAACTAAACATCTCATCTCGTGAACTCTATTTACATATAACGCAATGACCTAGCTGATAAGTCCTTAAAGTGCACTCAATTTTGAAGTCATTTTGCACCATTTTTAGGGAGAATTATATATTTTATGCTATATTATGCACTTCTTTTTTTGGCTTTATGGTCGGTGACAAGTGCTTATAGTATATATCATTTTAGGGTCATTTGGTGTCATTTTTAAGGAGAATTATATGCTTTATGCTATAATTTATACTCCTTTTCTCGATTTATACTTGGCTATAGTTGTTTGATGATATTTATAGGATTCTAGACCATTTTTCCTCTGTTTTAGCCCTCATTTAGATGTATTTTGACTCTCCACAGATGCCCCTATGTTACCATGCTTGTGGAGTAAGAGAAGAACAGAAGAATTGAGTTCCAGCCAGCACCATGGCCTGCCCGTGGTAGATGCCATGGACCGTGGTGGAGGTGTAATTGCTACCCTGTTCATTTTCTCGCATCATGTGGCTGAGGTTGATTGGATTCTCCTATAAATACCTATCCCTCAAGCAGCAGAAAGACACATTCCATCATTCGATTCTCCATATCATTCTACTTAGGATTAGAGTTTAGATTAGAGAGTGAGTTGAAGTGAAGATTTACAAGGATTCCATCCCGGGTTTGCAGGACGGTTCAAGCGCGTTCTTTGGCTGAGCATCTCTTCCCTTTTCTCTTCTCTTCTCTTTTCCCATTTTCAAGTTTTGTATTTTGGTTATCTTTATTGTTTTGATTTTGGATTTATGCAAACATTTGTTAGTTTCTTGATCTTGTGTTGATATCATTTGGTGCTTTAGGAATTGTTAGATTGTTTTATCGAATTCTAGATGTTTATTGTCTGGTGAGAAACTTGATCACTTTCTCACATGTTGTGACTATTTAGATGAAGGACTAAAAGGTAAAATCTCAAATACCAAAATCCTAGGATTTTACTTGATTGCGTGATGTCTTGAAAGAGAATTACGGATTGAGAAACCATTGATTTAATAATTGTGCTTCTAATGAACCTAAACTAATCGAGAAATCCACGAAAATTGATGATTGATTTGATTTAGGTATTTCACTTCACCTTGAAAGAGGGTTGTGATAATTCGATTATCGATTTTAATACGACCATTAGAGGAAGAAGTGCTTAATTGTTACATGAATTGGGAGATTGCTAGTTTTGTAGAAATCCTCAATTGATTATCCACTAGGTTAGATACTAGATTAACTTAGTTTCAATATCAAACTTTGATTCGCTTAGCATATGTTGAGGGAACATACCCTAAATAAATTAACGTAGTCTCTGTGGGCTCGATCTTGATTTGCTACAATGCCACCGTGTGCATGCGACCGTATCAAGTTTTTGGCCCTGTTCCCAGGTACTAGCGTCGAATATTGGGTTTTTCTTGATAGGTTTCACTAGACATTTTGTTTTCTTCGGGAAAAAAACAAAAAAAATTAAAAATTGAAAAAAAATCAAATTAAAAAAAGAAATTGAAAATTTTAAAAACAAACTTTAAAAATTTTGGGATAAAAACAACAATGGCAATTTTCTATTTCCCCCAATTCGAGCATGAATTATTTTGGAGGTATTTTAAGTGTTTGAATGCTTTTCTTGCTCAATGTGGTTATTGTATTGGTAAGTGTGAAATTTTAAACATTGTTAATGCGGGTGTCAATTGCGAAAACTGAACTCTTTTAGGGTATTAGGATTTTCATGGTATAAATGTTGATGAGGCATTATATTTGCTTGAATGGGTTGCTTGGGATTCATTTCAGTTTGAAAAGGCTAATCATGTTTCTAGATATTCATTTCCTGATCCTTGTGCATTCTATTCTAGATCTTATTATTCTCCCTTTTGGTGTGAATTGTGTAATTCTTTTGACCATGCTATTAATTCGTGTCTTTATTATGCATGCTATAATCAGTCCGAATTTGTATCACCATGGGACAATACTGGTGTTATCCTATCCTTATTTGACTCGTTTCCTTTCCTTTAACTCAGTGCACGGGGCTCAAGGCAAGTGAGACTTTTGGGTTTGATACTACGTTTGATGTTGCTGATGCATGTTTTAAGCGAGAAGATACTTCACAAAAGGTGCATGATTTAGTTGGGACTCCTTTAGAGGGTTCACATAATGGTGTTTATGCATGAAGAGTCTCCTAGCCTTGGTTTAGATGATGTTGTTCTCCCTAATCCCGTTGATCAATCTGATGCTTCCCCTCTTTGTTCATTACCCTCTCAGTCCCCCGAGTATTACATTGAATCCTAAGATTTGTGATTCTATTGTTGATTTGGGCTTTGTGGATAACATGCTTAATATGCTTGGTGGAAATGTTGATAATTTTCTTTCCCTATGATACTTTCATGGGTATGATGTCTCCCTTGACCCATATTGCATATATCGAGTGGATGAGCCTAGAAAAATCATGTGGAACACTTTCTTTACTTTCTTTTTTGATTTTTCTATGACTTTAGCTTTGTTGAAGTGAGCACTAACTTTCTTTGCTGTGACTATTTTCATGCTTTCTTATTGTCGTGCTTGAAAACTCTATGCTAAGGAGTTTGACAAGCTTTTGCGTGCCTTGACTATGTCTGATTTAATGAGAAAAGTCTTAAAGATATGCTGGAGTGGCTGATGCTCCATGTGCCTCGGTTATTATAAGGCTGCATAGCTTAGGTGCACTCTGCACCTAAGTTGGTGAGATCGTTATATTTTGTTTCCTTTCGCTTCTTTTACTTTCTTTCCTTTGAATAATAATGCTTTATCTAAGCATGGGGGAAGGGTAGTTTCTATGTCTTTTTGTTAGCATGTCGCATTTAGTTGCATTTAGGTTTGCCTTTTTAGATTTGCATATAGAGATGATGAGGATTGGTTTGAGATAACCTCCAATGATGCTTTTCTTTAGGCAAAATAGCTTTTATGAGTGTAATAACCTGACCCTAACCCATATTTATTTATTTAAATCATATTTATTTATTTAATTAATCATATTTATTCATTTAATTAATCGTATTTATTGATTTAATCACTCATGGTTATTGGTTTAACCAAATCATGTTTATTAATTTAATTACACTAAATTTATATATTTACCAACTTACCTTATGTCATCTAAATTTTTCGCTTTCATTTATCGTATTTAAGAATCCCGATTGGGGAATATTTCATTTGGGTCCCACTTCACAATTCAAGTTTCATTGATTGAAAATTTAAGTTTCGTTGATTGATTAAATTTCAAGTAAATTGATAGTAGACCTCGATAATTATGATTGAGCATTAAATTATATTTCATAATGTCACAAAATTTTTAAGTTTTAGCTACGCAAAAATTTGTGCCTGAATTCATTTATTTTGGCCCAATTCATTGGGCTCAAACAATGGCCCAATTCCACTGGTCTCAAATTTTGGCCCGAAAATTTTAGTGCAATTAAATTAAGTTAATTACTATCATTTATGTCTAATTTTAATTAGTAAAAAGCCCCTTTTCCAAGCTTAAATGTTAGCCAAGTATCAAAGATAAACATGCAAGTCATTTACCACCAAGAAAAGTCTAGCCTTCATCTTCTTACTGTCTCCTCTAACATCAAACACCACTTCCATCCTCTGGCATCCAAGCACAAAGTTAGTAAAAAATCTAACTCTATCTTGATGTATTTGTGGTTTTATAATTGTTTTAGTTATGATTCATACTCTTGAGATAAAAGTAGATGTTATCATGTAAATTTTATTGATATTGGGAATATTGATCATGGTGGAGTTTAGCTTGTAGCATGTTAAGGTTAGGGTTTTGTCATGATCAAGTTAGCTAAAGTAAAGTGATGGATTTATATTGTTGTGTATATGATTTTGTAAGCTTTAGTCTTATTGATGATTGTGATGATGTTTTTGGTGATTTGAAATGATTTCAAGTGAGGATTTATGTGAAAAAAAGAGGAGAAAGCAAAAATAGAAAGGGTTAAAAATGGCAGAAAAGTTATGATTTTTGGTGGGTGGATAGTTCAATGTGTTAGCTTTCAAATGCCTTTTGAATCTCCTACTTGCAAATGCCTTTTGAATCTCCTTAATCCGAGTCCTGTGGAAAAAATTATGGTCGTTTTACGAGAACTACACAGGTTAGATCAAAACTGACACACTTGTGTTTTAGCTTCATTTTGGGAACCTTACTGTGGGAGTCATCTTTTGTGTTGCAAATGAAAGTTTTTTGGGACTTCATAAGATTTCGATATTGGGGTTTTAGGTCTCCATTTGAGACCAGGGGTGAAAGTTATGAATTTTTGAAGTGAACTAACATACTTTGGTGTAAATTGGACTGTTATTGCGATTTCTGTACAGTGTATACTTGGAGGAAAATTCTGAAAATTTTACTATAAATTGTCCATATTATTTTCGAATTTCCTAGAAGATATCATGAGTTTTGGTTGAGTATTTGGAGTTTGATAATTTTTGAAAGCATTTTGAGTAATTGTGTAAAGAGCAATAACAAAGATTGAGTGAGATTGATCATGCACTCATTTCGTGTATTTTGAGCCAAGTAAGTTCATTTAAGGGGAAAATGAGTATTCATGGACTTTCATGGAGCTTTTAGCTTAATTATGAGTTTTGAATCACTTATGGATGTTACAAAGAATGTACCAAGTTTAGAGAGTTTAATAGCTTTCATTGGGATCAATAATCTATTTGGGGTGAAAAACTGTATTTAATGGACTTGTGAATGAATTATGGAAAGTGGGGAGAATTTTTAACTTAGAAACCATATTTATCAGACTCAGTTATTGCAGCTTATGCTATTTTGAACCAAGATATATCTCACTTAGCCTCAAACCTCCATTACTTGCTTAATTCAGAATATATCAAATGTATTTATCAAGCCAATCTAGTGTACTTGCTGTTATCTTGAACCAAGCTGTACATTAACGAGTCTTAAACCCATATCAGCAATCTATTTAAGAAAAGGCCAAAACCACTCTCCCATTTGTCACCATCAAGGCCTTTTCCTTTGTAATCTCATTTATATCATCATGGTCTATTTTACTTTCATTTACTTTAGATTAGATTTAATTACTTTTATTAATTCAGTTTTGAGGTTATATTGAAATACCCAAGTTATGTATACCATTTAATTACTAAATTTCTATTACATATACTTTTACTTACTCAATTATGTGAGCAAGGATCATTTGCTGACTACACATACCTACAACGACATTTATGAAACAGAGTCGACGCCTTGTTATCGTTTCCCGTTATGCATAAGTGTTATCAAGTTAGAACACATTTATCAGGTCAGATGACATTTATGGAATAGATGACATTTAAAGACTCAAGGTACGTCCATTACCTGTATCCTCAGAAAGCGGAACATGTTTACCAAGTTACAACTCTTAATGAATTTATCAATAAATCAGTTTATGTAGTGATTTGCCATTTAACTTGTGATCTCATCAGTTATCATCTATAGAGCGTCAGCCCATCATTTACCTACATGGCTTTAGGCCAAGTCTTGATCGGATTGGCAGGTGTACACCTATGTATAGATCATAGCATTATAAGGGGTTCACATCCAGATAATAATGAGCAATTCAATTTTATATTACTTTTATTTTCATTGTTATTGCAAACTAAATGAATTGCAAAGGCAGGTACCCATCAACAGTATTTCTACGCTTATTTTACAATACAGGAATGCATGTACTAAGTTTTACCTCACATTTTCGAATAGTTTTCATGTTTTCCATTTTAGGTGATGAAGTATCACATGTTTCTCCATTTAGCAAGCCTTTTTGGAAGTCATCAGATGTTCACAGTGGATTCAACATAGCATGAATGTTGGGATCGACCTTAGGGTCAAGTTGGGTCTATATTCAATATACTTGTGTAGCGTGTAGTGCGAGTTAGCACATGGTATGATTAAGTTAATTGTATTGAAGTTGAATGATTATGGACTTTGGTCTTGGAGTGTTTCAGTTTAATAGATATTGTGATTATGAACATGAGTTGCAAGATTAAATGGTTTCAGTGAGCCTTGTCCTTATCAAGACGGCAGTAGCGCCTTTTATCATTAAGTCTTCCGCTGCAGTTTTCTGTAAATCATGTCATTAGCATTTTAGAGGCATTGCATATTTAGTACTAGAGCTAAGGTTTTAAGGGCCATTGTGAGCTATCAAGTGTTTATGAGTTAGCTATCGAGGTGTGTGTGAGTTATGTTAGACCAGTTAAATGAGCTATTGACTATAAGTTCATATGTACGGGCAATATGGAGGAGCCATTTCCATTTGGGTGACTCAATCATTTGGTAATATCCTGAGATTTGAGCATTAGCAAAATGAAGTGTGGAACCATTTGGGTCACCTATTAGTGAGGCATGCTCTTATTTATCTGGGAGTTGTATTGTATGTTTTATTTCTCTCATTTGTTTAAATTTTTGCAATCGTGCACTCTGGATGTATGACCCATTGAGTTATGAACTCCGCCGTGTGGCCGTTGTGCTATTGAAGTGTTTCTCTTTATTTCAGGTATCTATTGTAAGGCTTTAAGCAGGGTTTTGGTGAGTTTTTAGGAAGAACTCTATCCGTTTTGCCTCAGGATTTGAGAGTTTTATTGAGGTGTGTTAATACACCTAATCTTGACTACAGTGATGGTCGAAACCCGATGTGGGGATGCCATTTGCAACTTCTTAAGGGATTAGTATGGTGTTAAGTTAGATGTATACTTCTAGATGAGGAAATGCCTTGTGGGGCAAAATCTTTGAGGTGAACCAGTATGAGATGAACATTGCAGTGAGTGCTTGGGCAGCCCAGTGCACAAGCATCCCGCATTCACGTAGGGTCCGGGGAAGGGTCGCACCCCAAGGGGTGAATTGTAGGCAGCCCAACCTGACTTCGTCAGTGGCTGATTCCACGGCTATGTATGCTAATAACAATTAGTAGCTTATTGTGTGCTAATTGGCACTATCTGGGTGGTATGAATAAGATTTAGTTGCCATGCATAGAAAGAGGCTGCTCTTGTCACTAAGACCTTGCACCAGTAATGCTCCTGTTATTTCTAGTCATTGACTTACTTTGACCTTGGTCACCTTGGATTGTTCAGGGGCATTATTCCTTTGCTATTGGAACTCACTCGGTCTATAACATCTCTTTATTTAGGCCATTTGTTTAAATGGCTTCAATTGTTAGCTAAACCACGCCAATGACAGCTTATCGTTCGCAAGAATGCTCTTTTATAGTAGTTCCTGTAATTGTCTGCTTGTTTCATCTTTCCAATTTGATTTTATCCAATATTGTTTAATCTCCCTATACCCGATATTTCATTTATTCATTATGATACGCTCGTATACCTTTCTCTGAATTCATAATATAATTATTCTCCTTGCTTTTAAATTCAATTCCCATACTTATATTTTACGTCCTCATTAATAAGCTTCAGCGTTCTCCATTCCATCTTATTATTGTGCTCAAATTGACTTAATCTGAGCAAAGATATGTTCCCAATGTAAGTTGTCCAACCTAATTATATATCTATTGCATTTTACTTATGTAATCTATCTATCTACTTATCGCACATTATGTTTCCCATCTATCTAGTGCACTTGAGGCTAGAAAGTTACCATCTTACCATCTTGCTTTTGCTAAACCCGAGTGTAATCGAGCCATCTTTCCCATTCGTTGACTATCTATTAGATCCTTTATGATCCATATTTATAAACCATGATTCATTTGGCATTATATTTCAATATTCTGGTTATTTTATTTCAACCACCTCATGATGATCCCCCTTTTATCAACCTTTTTTTGATCTCATTATTTATTTCTTTTACACTTAATGACTTGCTTGACCACCAATTCCCTCATTTTTATTCCTGGTGATATTCATTTTACTGTCCAATATGGAATTGGAGTAGACCTTTGATTAGTTAGATGAGGGGAGAACAGGTGACACTTGGAGAACACTAAATGAGGATATTTTTATAAGAGCATAATCTTAAGCAATGTTGGGTTTTATTGGAGCAAGCCAGAGGAAGCATTGGCTATAAGAATAGAGTTAATCCGAGCAAGAATTACACAAGAAATTCAAGGCTATGTTGAGGTGAGACAAGGCCAACAAAAGAGTTATGTTGACAAAAGTAGGAGATAATCACAGTTTTAGATGAGGCAAAAAGTACTTTGAGTAAATCATACCTCCTCAAAAGCCACTTGGGGAAACCCAGAAAGAGATGAAAGCCAAATATCCACATTTATTTATTTAAATCATATTTATTTATTTAATTAATCAATTTATTCATTTAACTAATTATATTTATTGATTTAATCACTCATGGTTATTAGTTTAACCAAATCATGTTTATTAATTCAATTACACTCAGTTTATATATTTACTGAATTACCTTATGGCATTCGAATTTTCCGCTTTCATCTATCGTATTTAAGCATCTTGGTTGGGGGATATTTCATTTGGGTCCCAGTTTGCAATTCAAGTTTCATTGATTGGAAATTAAGTTTCGTTGATAGATTAAATTGTAGATGAATCGATAGTAAGCCTCGATAACTATGATTGAGCGTTAAATTATTTTCCATAATGTCATAAAATTTTTAAGCTTTAGCTACGCAAAAACTTGGGCCCGAATTCATTTATTTTAGCCCAATTCATTAGGCCCAAATTATGGCCCAATTCCATTAGGCTCAAATTTTGGCCCGAAAATTTTGGTGCAATTAAATTAAGTTAATTACTATCATTTGTACCTAATTTTAATTAGCAAAAAGCCCCCTTTTTCAAGCGTAAATATTAGCCAAGTATCAAAGATAAATGTCCAAGTTATTTAACACCAAGAAAAGTCTGGCCTTCATCTTCTTACTCTCTCCTCCAACATTAAACACCACCTCTATCCTTTAGCATCCAAGCTTAAAGTGAGTAAAAACTCTAGGTACATCTTGATGTATTTTTGGTTTTATAATTGTTTTAGTTATGATTCATGCTCTTGAGATCAAAATAGATGTTCTCATGTAAATTTTATTGATTTTGGGGATATTGATCATGGTGGGGTTCAGCTTGAAGCATGTTAAGGTTAGGGTTTTGTCATGATCAAGTTAGCTTAAATCAAGTAATAGATTTGTATTGTTTTGTATATGATTTTGTAATTTTTTGTCTTATTAATGATTATGATGATGTTTTTGGTGATTTGGAATGATTTCAAGTGAGGATTTATGTGAAAAAAAGTGGAGAAAGCAAAAATAGTGAGGGCTGAAAATGGCAAAAAATAGGGGTGACTTTGAGATTACACTGGTAATGATCAGCCCACTGTAAAATTATGATTTTTAGTGGGTGGATAGTTCAGTATGTTAGCATTCAAATGCCTTTTGAACCTTAATCTGAGTCTTGTGGACAAAGTTATGGTCGTTTTACGAGAACTACATAGGTCAGATCAAAACTGACACACTTATATTCTAACCCCATTTTGGAAATCCTATTGTGGGAATCATGTTTTGTATTGTAAATGAAAGTTTTTTGGGACCTCGTAAGCTTTCGATATTGGGGTTTTAGGTCTCCATTTGAGGCCAGGGGTGAAAGTTATGAATTTTTGAAGTGAATTGACCTGCTTTAGTGCAAATTGGGCTGTTATTGCAATTTCTGTGCAGTGTATACTTGGAGGAAAATTCTAAAAATTTTATTGTACATTGTCCATGTTATTTTCGAATTTCCTATATGATATCATAAATTTGGTTGAGTATTTGGAGTTTGCCAATTTTTGGAAGTATTTTGAGTAATTGTGTAAAGAGCAATAACAAAGATTGAGTGAGATTGATCATGCACTCATTTTGTGTATTTTGGGCCAAGTAAGGTCATTTAAGGGGACAATGAATATTCATGGACTTTTATGGAGCTTTTAGCTTGATTAATGATAAAGAAGAAGATAAGTATATAATTTGGGAGCTTAATTATGAGTTTTGAATCACTTATAAATGTTACAAAGAATGTACCAAGTTTAGGAGGTTTAATAGCTTTCATTGGGATCAATAATCTATTTAGGGTGAAAAACTATATTTAATGGACTTGTGAATGAATTATGGGAAGTGGGGAGAATTTTTGTCTCAGAAACCATATTTATCAGACTAAGTTATTGCAGTTTATGCTATTTTGAACCAAGATATATCTCTCTTGACGTCAAACCTCGATTGCTTACTCAATTCAGAATGTATCAAATGTATTTATCAAGCCAATCTAGTATACTCACTGTTATCTTGAACCAAGCTATACATCAGCTAGCCTTAAACCCGTATCAGCAACCTATTGCAGAAAAGGCCAAGTCCACTCTCCCATTTGTCACCATTAAGACCTTCTCCTTTGTAATCTTATTTATCTCATTGTGGTCTATTTTACTTTCATTTACTTTATATTGGATTCAATTACTTTTGTTAATTCACTTTTGAAGTTATATTGAAATACCCAAGTTATGTATACCATTTAATTACTCAATTTCTATTACACGTACTTTGACTTACTCAATTATGTGAGTAAGGATCATTTACTAACTACACATACCTATAATGACATTTATGAAATAGAGTCAAGGCCTAGTTGTCTTTTCCCGTTATGCATAAGTGTTATCAAGTTAGAACATATTTATCAAGTTAGATGACATTTATGAAACAGGTGACATTTATCAAGTCAGATGACATTTTTAAAGACTCAAGGTACGTCCATTGCCTGTATCCTTAGAAACCAGAACATGTTTACTAACTTACAACTCTTAATGAGTTTATCAATCAATTAATTTATATGGTGATTTTCCATTTAACTTATGACCCCGTCAGTTATCATCTATAGGGCGTCAGCCCATCATTTACCCACGTTGCTTCAGGCCAAGTCTTGATCGGATTGGTAGGTGTACACCTATGTATAGATCATAGCATTGTAAGGGATTCACATCCAGATAATAATGAGCAATTTAGTTTTATATTACTTTCATTTTCATTGTTATTGCGAACTAAATGAATTGCAAAGGCGGGTATCCATCAACAGTGTTTCTACACTCATTTTACAATACAGGAATGCATGTACTGAGTTTTAGCTCACATTTTCAAATAGTTTTCATGTTTTTCATTTTAGGTGATGAAGTATCATATGTTTCTCCATTTAGCAAGTCCTTTTGGAGGTCATCAAATGCTCACAATGGATTCAGCATAACATGAATGTTGGGATCGACCATAGGGTCAAGTTGGGTCTATATTCAATATACTTGTGTAGTGTGGAGTGCGAGTTAGCATATGATAGGATTAAGTCGACTGTATTGAAGTTGAACTATTGCAGACTTTGGTCTTAGATTGTTTCAGTTTAATAGATATTGTGATTGTGAACATGAGTTGTAAGATTAAATGGTTTCAGTGAGCCTTATCCTTATCAGGACGGCGGTATCGCCTTCAATCATTAAGTCTTCCACTGTAGTTTTCTGTAAATCATGTCATTAGCATTTTGAGGGCATTACAATGAGCTTGAGTAGCTTTTGATGTGTAATCCCTTGTGGTGCTAAACTTTTTGAAGGTTTTGTAAATATTTCTTATTTTGACCCTTGTCTTGTTTGAGAACTTTGTTACCCTTTAGAGTCTTTAGCGCTAATGTTGATACATGAAGTCATTTTATGAGCTTAATTAGACTTTGGTGGATGTCCCATGAGATTTTGAGCCTTATTTGAACTAATTTAATATAATTAGTCTCATGTTTCTTTCATGTGTGTGACTCTTCCATGTTGCATCTCTAGAATTTGCCTAGACTCTTGTTCAAAACTACATTAGTATGTGCATAGTTGATGATATGATAGAGGCATTTTTTTTCTCCGGTTATTTTAGCCACATAGCCAAATAGCCTACCCTTGTGTTACATGTTTTTCTTTTTGCTAGCCCTTTTGAGCTTATATCCATTTTTGGTATGATCCGTTCATATTAGCTCTTGACCAAACACATATTCCTTCCTTTAAGCCAAGTATATGGAGCATCAGTTCAAGTATGTAGTGGGTGGTTTTAGGGATAATTGAGTTTAAGGTGGCTTTGGTATGTTATTTTATTGAGGGATTGATGATATTGAGCATTTGGTGTTGATTCCCTCTTGTCTGGGTTGTGTGTTTATATATTTGATTGTGAGTTGATACTTAGTGACCCTATACATTTCAATAATTGCAATTTTCATTTTATTTTACGAAAAATTAAAAAAAAAGCAAAAAAAGAGAAGGAAAAAAAAAGAAGAAACAAAAGTTATGTTGGAAAAAAAAGACAAAGAGAAAAGACCAAAAACAGAAAAACAAGACAAAATGAAAAAAAAGTTATGTTGAAGAAAAAGAAAAAAAAAGGGAAGATAAAGTTATGTTCTTGAAAAAGCGGAAAAAAAAAAAAACAAACGTGAATAAGGTTATTGGCATTGGATATGTACATAGCTTGTATTCCTTCTTTGTCAACTCATTTCCTACATGGTTCATTAGGGTATGTTCATTATATTTTGAGGTTTGGAGTGTTGGTGAACTTTAAGGTTTCTTGGTGACTTGTTGGTTGCTCCCTAGTCACTTGGTTAAGTAGCTCCACATTATCCAAATGCCTTTGTCCACTCCTCTCCCTTAACCTTTCTAGCCCACATTACAACCTATATAAAGTCTTCTTGACTGTCTTATGCATAATGCATTTTAGTGGTGGAGAATTTGACAGTCTTTGCAAGTATATGGTAGATTGCATCTTTGAAATGAGTCTTGAGTGAACCTATGCTATATTTCAAACACATGAGCAGAAGTGTTCCACATTTCCCAAAAGTGAGGTTCTACCAGTCTAATTGGCTCTATTTAATTCCATGTGCTTGTGTGATATGTTTTATGGTTCTTTGGGAGTGATCAAGCTTGATGTTGAGCTTGTGGTCATACACTTTTTTGAAAACGTTCACCTTTTTCTGATTTTGAAATGTTTTGTACACTATTTAGGAGTTGCGTTGATTGCTATTCCTGCTTGTGATATGCTACGACTTGCCTACTTTAAGGAGGTTGTTCTGTTTTGAGTCCTAAGATGCATCTTCCCTTGTCATTTTTTTTCCTATGTTTGCTTGAGGACAAGCAACAGTTTAAGCATGGGAGAATTTGATAACTGCTTAAAGTATATATCATTTTAGGGTCATTTGGTGTCATTTTTAGGGAGAATTATGTGCTTCATGCTATAATTTATACTCCTTTTCTCAATTTATGCTTGGGTATGGTTGTTTGATGATATTTGCAGGATTCTGGACCATTTTTCCCTGTTTTGGCCCTCATTTAGATGTATTTTGACTCCCTACGGATGCCCTGAGTTGCCTTGTCTGTGGAGCAAGAGAAGAGCAGAAGAATTGAGTTCCAGCGAGCACCACGGTCTGCCCATGTTAGATGCCACGGACCCTGGTGGAGGTGTAACTACTAGCCTATTCATTTCCTTGCACCGTGTGACTGAGGTTGATTGGGTTTTCTTATAAATACCCGTCCCTTAAGCAGCAGAAAGACACATTCCATCATTCTATTCTTCATATCATTCTACTTAGGATTAGGGTTTAGATTAAGGGAGAGAGAGTGAGTTGAAGTAAAGATTTGTAAGGATTCTATCTCGGGTTTGCACGACGGTTCAAGCACTTTCTTTGGTTGAGCATCTCTTCCTTCTTCTCTTCTCTTTTCTCATTTTCATGTTTTGTATTTTGATTATCTTTATTGTTTTGATTTTGGATTTATACAAACATTTGTTAGTTTCTTGATCTTGTGTTGATATCATATGGTGCTTTTGGAATTGTTGGATTGTTTTATCGAATTCTAGATGTTTATTGTCTTGTGAGAAACTTGATCATTTTCTTACATGTTGTGGGTATTTGGATGAAGGACTGAAAGGTGAAATCTCAAATACCGGAATCGTAGGATTTAACTTGATTGCGTGATGTCTTGAAAAAGAATTACGGATTGAGAAGCCATTGATTTGATAATCATGTGCCTAACGAACCTAAACTAATTAAGAAATCCATGAAAATTAATGATTGATTTGATTTAGATATTTCACTTCACCTTGAAGGAGGGTTGTGATAACTTGATTATCGGTTTTAAAATAGCCATTAGAGGAAGAAGTGCTTGATTGATACATGAATTGGGAGATTGCTAATTTTGTATAAATCCTCGATTGATTATCCACTAGGTTGGATACTAGATTAAATTAGTTTCAATATCAAACTTTGATTCGCTTAGCATATCTTGAGGGAATATAGCCTAAATAGATCAACCTAGTCTCTGTGGGATCGACCTTGATTTGCTACAATGCCACCGTGGGCTAGCGGTCCTATCACTCGGGTGTGGTTCTTTTCTGTGTTTTGCAGATTTTTTGGACCATTTTCCCTTAAATTTGACCATAAATTGAGTGTATCCACTATGCTTATGGAAGGAAGAAAGAACATAAGAGTATCGAGATAGTGCTCACCGCAGATGGTCCGTGGTGAAGGCCACGGTCGTGGTGAGACCATAACTGCAAGCCTGTTCGTTTCCTTCATTGTGTGGCGAAGGTTGATCGAGTTCTTCTTTAAATAGGGATATTTCATAGCAGATTAGAGAAGACATAGCAGAAAAGAGAACTCTTACTCTCTACTTTTCCATTTTTCTAAAGTTTAGTTCAAATTTTTAGTTAGTTTTGAGTGTAAGTGTTAAAGAAGTGCTTATTGTTTTGGAGCCTTTGCAAAGTTGGGAAACCCTTGGGAGATCTCTAATTGCGCTAAGTTTTCTTTTCTTAGACTCTGTTTAGTTATTGTTAATTTAAAGATGTGTGAGTAGTTTTCTCAATCTAGGGATTGTTAACCAAGCATTTATGTCATAATCTCTCATTTTTATTTGGTTGTACTTATTCTTGATTGGGATTGGTTGAATTCTATCTCGTGTGTGAAATTATTGTCATTGAATTTTGGCTAAATCCATTTGTTAATTTGAAATAGTTAAGTGAAGGATTAAAAGATGAAACTTGCTATTTGATTGACAAGATAGGACTTGACTTAGCATAACTTAGCAAAGATTCGCTTGTTAAGTGGACCTTTGGCCATCAAAAATCCATA
This sequence comes from Carnegiea gigantea, assembly GCA_029747015.1. Taxonomy (NCBI): domain Eukaryota; kingdom Viridiplantae; phylum Streptophyta; class Magnoliopsida; order Caryophyllales; family Cactaceae; genus Carnegiea; species Carnegiea gigantea. Next base: position 154,338 of record JAKOGI010001754.1, read on the forward strand.
ACTTAGACTAAACAAGGACATTTGAAAGAATGATAATTGGTTAGTTTAGGCAATTCAGTGAATTTCGAAAGAAGAGATTGAACTGTAAATGCGATTGCACCTCTTTCAATCTCCCATTATAGATCAAGTGCATCATATATTCCATTGATCCACATCTTTACAATGTGAAACAAATCCCTAGATGTTTTAAATTGATTGAATTTTCTAATTAGGTTATAGTGTCGTTCAAACTCTCTATTGAAATTTGCTTGCTTAGTGTTTTTATGGGACAAAACTCAATAGATTATTGGTCTCCATAGGAATGATATCTTTACTAAACTACAACACCCGTATGCTTGCGGGCTTAGGTCAAGTTTTTGGCACCGTTTTTGGGGACTAAATTTATGGATATTGAGTTAGCCTTTAGAAATTGGCTAAGCATTTTTTCATTCTTTCTTTTTCTTTATACTTTTTTATTTGTGTTGGCAGTGTTGTTGCTAATTTTGTAGATTTCTCCTTTATATGTGAAGTCCCTTATCGATTGAATTCGATCCAGAAATTGAAAGGACTTTTTGCTTTGGGAGGACGAGATTAAGGGTAGAAGTCCAAAGACTGAAGGCTCAAGTAGCTTCTTCGTCGACGGTAGGAATAGGAGGTGACTAAAGAAGGAAACTCTAGGATTTTGTTACCCTCAGAGTCCAAGGTATTTCCTCAAGCATCGCTCGGCCAACCATAGAAGCGAACAATTTTGAGCTCAAACCAGCCCTTATATTAATCGTACAACTATCCCAGTTTGTAGACATCCTGTTAGAAGATCTAAACTTACACCTCCCATTCTTTTTAGAGGTGCGTTACACATTAAAGCTCAATGGAGTTTCTACCGATTCCATCCGCTTATGCCTATTTCCGTTTTCACTTAGGGATAAGGCGAGAGCATAGCTTCACTCGTTGCCAGCAGGATATATGACAACATGGGACGAGCTCAGAAAAGTCTTTCTTGCCGAGTTCTTTCCTCTGAGTAAGACAGCAAGCCTGCGGAATCAAATCACTACTTTATCTTAAAAGGACAATGAAATGCTCTATGAAGCCTGGGAGTGATTTAATGACCCTTTACAATTACGCCCTCACTATGGTCTTCAAAGGTGGATGATTATGCAAACATTCTATAATGGAGTCACTTAGCCATTCAGGTCTACTATTGATGTGGCAACAGGAGATAGTCTTATGAACAAAACTGAAGATGAAGCGTACAATCTTGTAGAAGAGATGACACTCAACGATTTCCAATGGTCGTTTGAGAGAGCACAACCCAAGTAGGTTGGAGGTAAGCTGGAATTAGATGCTACTTCTATGCTTTCTTCTAAGGTTGATGCTATGTCTCAAAAATTAGAGCGCTTGAATGTTAATTCTGTTAGTTCAAGTACCCTTTTCCCATCATGTGATATTTTTGGTTCAGTTGATCATTTAACTATCCACTATCAAGTGGATAGTCCTTTTGCTAAAGATGTAAGTGATTAGGTCAATTATGTGAACAACTATAACCCTAGACTAACAAATGACCCTTTCTCTAGCACATATAATCCTGGTTGGAGAAATCAACCCAATTTCTCCTATAACTCTAATGCCCTACTCGTGCCCCAAATGAATTTTAGACCACCCCCTAGATTTCAAAGACCATCATGTCCTCAACATGCACCTCAAAAATCCGATCTAGAGACTATGATGGAGAATATTGTTTTTGGTATAACAACAGCAAGATGAGTACATTAAGTAATTGGCCTCTAAGGTTGATGTGCTTACTACTCACAATAAGATGATGAAAGCTCAAATAGCTAAACACGCTATATCTTAATATACACCTCTAGGTAAATTTCCTAGTAAGAGCGAACTTAGCTTCGGGGAACAATGTAATGCCATGATTTTAAGAGGGGGTAAGCAACTTGAGGGGCCGAAGGAGGTTCGCCAAAATGAACAATCATGTTATGGAAAGGATGAGGTCATTGAGAAAGAAGTACCTACTTCTTCTAATAAGGTTATAGGTGATGATACTTCTAACAAGGTTCCAGACGACCCTAAGAAAATATCCTCAAAACCCTATGTACCACCTTTACCGTTCCCCAATGAATGGCTAAGGCTAATTTAGGAAGTTTCTAAAAGTCCTTAAGAAACTATACATTAACATTTCATTCACTAGTGCCTTGTCACAATTGTCATCCTATGATAAATATTTAAAGGACATTTGGTCTAATAAAAGAAAGTTAGAAAAGCATGAAACAGTGGCATTGACTGAAGAATCTAGTGCCGTAATTCAAAATAAGCTCCCTACTAAGCTTAAGGATCCTGATAGTTTTGTTATCCCTTGTCTGATAGGGAATGAATCGATAGATCGCGCCTTATATGATTTAGGGTCTAGTGTAAGTTTAATGCCCTTCTCTCTTTACAAGAAGTTGGACCTAGGAGAAGTGAGAGCTACCACCATCTCTTTACAATTGGCGGACCGTTTTGTAAGGTATCCCGTAGGTATTTTAGAAGATGTCCCCATTAAAGTAGGAGACTTATACGGGTAGATTTTGTAATCCTTGAAATAGAAGAGGATGCACCCACCCCTATTATTCTTGGGAAGCCATTCTTAGCCACCGTTGGGTGTTGTATAGATGTTAAAAATGGCAAGTTGTCTTTTGATGTGGATGATAAATATGTGGAATTCAACTTGACTAAAGCTTCCAAATTCCAGAGCAGTTTGGAAGAAAATAAGCTTTGTTGGCTATTTTTCTCTTCTCTTCTCATCTTATTTGTGAGTCAAATTTGAGAGTGTTTACTTCGTTAGTTTGTAATTGACTACAAAAGTTTGGACATAGGTAGTGAAATATATCAATTATCACGGTGTTTTCACTAACTATGGTCGGCTAAACTACTCATTTCTAGGATTAGGATGGATCCTTGATAATAATATTATTTTTGCTAATTTTTTTTGGAGTAATATGTGTCTCTTTGATTGCATAATTTTGAGCGTAAACTTGATCTTAACCTACTTATGCATTCTAATACTATTGTTCAATTATGTTGATTACAATAGTTTAATTTGCTATCTCAAATGAATATTAGACCTTGTAGGCTAATATGACATTATGCAAACAGACTTAAAATTATAATTATTAAAATTGAATAATCTATACTAGAAATTAGATGAGTTATAGCTAAAAAGAATAATTCATGCCAAACCACTAGATAAATAATTTTATTTGACAATTATAATTCATCTTTTCAATTCATCACTTAATGCTTGTAGCTTAGGTTGCGCAAGAGACAAATCAAATCTCCATTTGAATTAGCAATTCAATATTTGCATCAAAGGTGAAATCCGAAATCCTAGAACATCCTCTTATCTGAATTCTCTCGACTTGACACTTTTACTCTTCTTTTTGCTCCTTTAATTCATATCGATAATTACACTCCTCATTCGAACTATTCTTTATAAATGAAAAAGATGAATTAGAAATTGCTATTGTTCCTCGTAGGATCGACATTCCTATGCTAGCTTGTCTATAATTAACCCTGTGCACTTGCAAGTAAGGGTTTTAAACAAAACATAAGATCCACATCAAGTTTTTGGTGCTGTTGCCGAGGAACAAATAGTGGATTTTAATTTTTTTCTCTTCCTTTTATTTTTTTTCCTTCCCCTCTTCTTTGCTAATCTAACAATTTTATTTATTTATTCTCCTCTTGCATCGCGTTGATTTTTATTGTTTTATTCTCCAATCCCTTCTAATCTAACCATTTCATTTTTGTTATCCCCTCTTCCCTCCTAATCTAACTATTTTTCCTATCCCTTTTCTAATCTAATCTAATCTAACTATTTTATTTCTGTTGTTTTATTTATTGTATCTAATCTAATAATCCCCCTCCTTTTTATTCATTTTTTTTCCTTTTATTTTTCCCCATCCCTTTTGTTTCTGTTATTTTATTTTATTTTTTTCAGTTTTCCCCCCTTCCCTTGGATCTTTTATTTCCTTATTTTATTCTTTTCTTTTCTTTTCTCTTCTTATCTCTCTCTTTACTTTTCTTCTTCTGTTTGGTGATCATTATTATAGTGGTGATTTCATTCTATTCTTTTGGTTGTTTGTGGGCATATGCATGGTAGACGTTCTTTGTGCTTAGATCTCATACCATATAGTCCTGATTGAATGCTCTATTCGAAGGATAAGAGTTAAGAAAAAGGAATCTAAGAAAAAGATGGCTGAAGAACAAAGCCTACCACATAAGCAACTTAAGGAGTATTTCACTCCTGCCACATATGACTCACCTACAAGAACACGCATGCCTACTGTTACAATGCCATTTGAGATTAAACATTCTCTTATCCAAATGTTACCGTCGTTTTATGGGCTAAAGTCTGAAAATCCTTTCAAGTACGGTGATGCGTTCTCAGATATTTGTTCTACTGTATTCTTGAATAATATCTCTGATGATGCTCTTCGCTTGTGGTTTTTTCCTTTTTCTTTGAAAGATAAAGCTAAAGCTTGGTTGGATACTAAAAGAAATATCACTGCTTGGGATCAATTGCAAAAGGAATTCTTGAAGAAGTTTTTCTCTATTGGAAAACTAACTGCTTTAAGATGTGCTATAACCACTTTCTCACAGAATAAAAATGAGCAATTGCATGAAAGTTGGGAAAGGTTTAAAGAGTTGTTTCGAAGTTGTCCTCACCATAAGGTACGTATGTGGTAACTTATCTAGAGTTTTTACTCTGGTTTAGATGAGCATAACAGACAAATGGTTGATGCATCATGTGGTGGTAGTTTCTTGTACAAAACTCTTGAAGAAGCTTGGGAATTGTTTGAACATTTAAGTGAAAATTCACATCTGCATGCTACTTCCTTACATTCTGATTTGCCTAGGCAATTAGGAAGTAAAGGCGGGATTTATGAGGTTTCACATTCAGTTGACCTTTCTAGTAAAGTTGATGCTTTAGCTAAAACGTTTGATCAATTATTGTGCATGAACAAAGTGTCTAATGCCCCTTCTACGCAAGATGTGTGTTCGATTTGTGCTAGTCCCAAGCATGCTTCTGTTGACTATTCGTGTATTAGTAAGTCTGACTGTGTGCCTGAACAAGTAAGTGCTGCCCAAGGGATTTCTCCTTCTAACAATCCGTATTCGAATACCTATAACCATGGTTGGAGAAGTCATCCTAATTTTTCATGGAGATCTCAAAATATTGAGAATCCTCAGGCCCAGTCCAGTAGATCTACCCCTTCTAGTTTTCAAAACCAGAGATATGCTCCTCCTTATTCCAATCCAGCTCCATCTGGGAGCTCTGAAATTGAAAAGGTAATTTCGGCCCTTGGTACCTTGACTTTTGTTGTACAAAATGTTGATTCTAAAGTTCAAGAAATTGAGTCTAAAATGCATATTGTTGACTCCCACTCACAATCCATAGCTAAGTTAGAAACCCAACTTGGGCAACTAGCCATAGCTGTAGGTAAAAGAGAAGAAGGAAAACTTCCAAGTCATACCATACAAAACCCTAAAGGCCAACAATTTAAACAATTAAAAGTTGCAATGGTTCTTAGGAGTGGTAAAGAAGTAGATAACAAGATGAGTGAGAAGGAACATGACAAAAATGAAGGACTTAAGGCCTTGGAGAGTGACCTCGAATCTGAAAAAAAGAGAATGACCCATCCCCTTCTCCTGTTGTGTTTGACTCTTCTGTGACATATAAGCCAATGATTCCTTATCCTCAAGCTTTGGATGCACCATTCCCTTCTAGGAAAGGCAAGCAAAGAGATGACATCCTAGAGACCTTTAAGCAAGTTAAGGTCAATCTTCCTCTTGTGGAAGCAATTAGACAAATTCGTGCTTATGCTAAGTTCCTTAAAGACATGTGCACTTTTAAAAAGAAATCTAAAGATGACAAGTCTAAAAAGGTTCTTCTAAGTGAATAAGTGAGCTCGCTTTTGAAATGTGACACTCCACCTAAGTTCAAAGATCTTGGTATCCCCACCATTTTCAAAAACTTGATGTGGATTTTATGTTTTGTTCTAAAACCCTTTTTTCTTGCAAGTGCACAAGGTTAATTATAGACAAGTGAGTATAGGGGTGTCGATCCTATGAGGAATAATAGCAATTTCTAATTCAACTTTTCCAATTATAAAGAATAGTTCAAATGAGGAGTTTAATTATCAATATGAATTAAAGGAGCAAAAAGAAGAGTAAAAGTGTCAAGTAGAGAGAATTCAAATAAGAGAATGTTCTAGAATTTCGGATTTCACCTTTGATGCAAATATTGAATTGCTAATTCAAATGGGGATTTAATTTGTCTCTTGTGCAACCTAAGCTACAAGCATTAAGCCATGAATTAAAAAGATGAATTATAATTGTAAAATAAAATTATTTATCTAGTGGTTTAGCATGAATTATTCTTTTTATATATAACTCATTTAATTTCTAGCATAAATTATTTAATTTTAATAATTATAATTTTAAGTCTATTTGCATAATGTCATATTAGCCTACAATAATTTGAGATAGCAAATTAAACTATTGTAATCAACATGATTAAATAATAGTATTAGAATGCATAAGTAGGTTAAAATCAAATTTATAATCAAAATTATGCAATCAAAGAGACAAAAATTACCCCAAAAGAAATTAGCAAAAATAATATTATTATGAAGGATCCATTCTAATCCTAGAAATGAGTAGTTTAGTCGACCATAGTTAGTGAAAATACCATGCTAATTGGTATATTTGACTACCTATATCCAAATTTTTGTACTCAATTACAAACTAACAAAATAAATGCTCTCAAATTTGACTCACAAATGAGATGAGAAGAGAAGAGAAAAATAGCCAACGAAGCTTATTTTCTTCCAAACTACTCAACCAAATGATTTTGTCTTACAAAATACTCTCTACTCTCTAAGAAAAATAGAAGATAGAAGATGAGAATGAGAAGATGCTTGGGTGAGTGAGTGGATGAAGGAACGAGTGTATGGATGCTCCAACCCATGGCCCTTTTTTACAGTGAAAAATCAACCTCTCTTGATGCCCAAAAATTAATGAAAATTAATTTCAATTAATATTTTGCTGTTATAAAGCATAAGAAAAGCCTAGTCTTTAGCTAACAATTAATCAAAATTAATTAGCTTTGACTCGGTTAAAATTAGCTGATATGGAAAACTTAAGCTCTTGTTGAAGAGAGAAGGAATGGGTGGCTGACTGGGTACCGAGCAGCATAGATGGGTCGCAAACAAGGCCCATGCTACTGGGACCGTTTTTTTTCTTTTGGGTTTGGACTCTAGGCATTGCACGCATGTTGGAGATTTGAATTGACTTGATCAACTTCATACCCAAATTCTTTCATTTTATTTTTACCTGAAAATCACATAAATTATGCATTGTTGTCTCATAAAATATATTTCAAAGATGTAAAAGTAGGTAAAATAAAGAGTAAAAATTCATATAAAATATGAATTATCACTTCTATATCTGGTGAGTGTCATCGGATTAATGTAGTGGATAGTTTGGTACAAAAGATCATTTCTAATAATGATTCTCATGATCCACTCAAGTATTGTTTATTAAATGATAGTATTACTGGAGATGAAAACTTGGAAGTAGCAATGTGTGCCTAACTCTTGAAGCTTCTCCCCCAGTTAGCCTAACTTTTTCCATGATAGAATCGCCCATACATGATGAAGCATCCTCGACAGATGAGGAACGTGCCCCCGAGGTAGAACTAAAACCTCTTCCTTTCTCTTTGAGGTATGAGTTTCTTGGCCCAAATTCTACATATCATATGATTGTGAATGTAAGTTTAAATGCAAAACAAGTTCGGTTTTTGCTAAGAATACTTAGATTGCATCATAATCCTATTGGATATACTCTTAATAACCTTAAAGGAATTCACCCTTTCGTGTCTATGCATCGTATTTTAATGGAAGATGACTGTAAACCCTCAATTGAACACCAAAGGAGATTGAACCTCAGATGCAAGATGAGGTAAAGAAAGAAATTTTAAAATTGCTTAAGGCTGGCATTATCTACCCTATCTTTGATAGTAAGTGGGTAAGCGTGGTCCATGTTTTCCCCAAAAAGGGGGGGAATGACGGTTGTAAAAAATGAAAATAATGAACTTATACTTACTAAGACAGTTACTGGTTGGTGTATGTGTATAGATTATAAGAAATTGAATAAAGTCACCCAAAATTACCATTTTCCCCTACCTTTGATTGACCAAATGCTCGAGAGGCTAGCAAAGAACTTTTCTTTTTGCCACTTAGATGGCTACTCAGGATTTTTTCAAATCCCTATTCACCCTACTGACTAAGAAAAGACTACCTTTGCTTGTCTATATGGTGCATTTCTTATAGAAGAATGCCATTTGGGTCGTGTAATGCTCTCGCCACATTTTAACGATGTATGATGGCTATTTTTTTTGATTTTATTAAGAACATAATGGAAGTCTTTATGGATGATTTTTCTGTACATGGTACAACTTTTTATCATTGCTTAAATAATTTTTCTAAAGTCTTACAAAGGTGTGAAGATATATATTTGATCTTGAATTGGGAAAAGTGCCATTATATGGTATATGAGGGGGTTGTTTTAGGCCATATTATTTCAAATAAGGGCACTAAAGTTGACAAGGAAAAGGTAGAGGTAATTGAGAAATTACTGCCACCTTCTTCTGTAAAGGGCGTAAGGAGTTTTCTCAAAAGATTTTTTGAAAATTGTAAAACCTCTCACTCATTTGCTTGTTAAAGATGTGCCCTCTATATTTAATAAAGAATGGTTATGTGCCTTTCACAGGTTAAAGGAGGCTCTGATTTTTACCCTAATTATGCAGGCCCTAAACTGAGAGTTACCTTTTGAGGTAATGTATGATGTCAATGACTATATAGTGGGAGCAGTTTTGGTAGAAAGGAAAGGCAACAAGCCTTATGCCATCTATTATGCAAGTTGAACTTTGGATAACGCTCAAATGAATTATGCCACAACTGAAAAAGAATTCCTAGTTGTTGTGTTCACCTTGAAGAAATTCCATTCGTATTTGATAAATTCTAAGGTGATCATTTTTACTGATCATGCCGCATTGAAACATATCTTGAAGAAGTCTGATTCTAAGCCCCGTCATATTCGCTAGGTGCTTCTTCTCTAAGAGTTTGATTTGGAAATTCGGGACAAAACAGGTCATGAAAATGTAATTACTGACCGCTTATCTCACCTGGGTCCTGATGCCACTCCAACAGAAGAGCTTCCCATAGGTGACTTCTTTCCCAAATGACCAACTCCTTACAATATCTCGCCAGCCAGCGCCATGGTATGCTGATTTAGTAAATTTTAAAGTGTGTGAAGTTATGCCAACTAGGCAATCTTACCAACAAAGGAAGAGATTCCTTTTTAGTGCAAAATATTATGTGTAGGAAGAGCCTTTACTCTACAAGCTGTGTGGAGATGGAGTATATAGAAGATGTTTGCAGAAGATGGGGTTCCTAATATCCTCTACCATTGCCATGCTTCAACTTATGGAGGTGGAGTATATAGAAGATGTTTGCCAGAAGATCAGGTTCCTAATATCCTCTACCATTGCCACGCCTCAACTTATGGTGGACACTTGGACCTGACAAGACTATAGCTAAGGTGCTTCAAGCTGGTTTCTATTGGCCCACTCTTTTTAAAGATGTCAGAACTTTTATTATGGGTTACGATAGATACCAATGGGTGGAGAACATTTTCAAGATGCACGAGATGCATCAAAGTGGGATTCTTGAGGTAGAACTTTTTGACGTTTGGGGAATTGACTTTATGATACCAGTTTTCCCTTCTCACAATAATCTTTATGTCCTTGTGGCAGTTGATTACGTTTCCAAGTGGGTAGAAGCTATTGCTTCCTATGCTAATGATTCTAAGGTGGTAATTAAGTTTCTTAAAAAGAACATATTTACAAGGTTTAGCACACCAAGAGCTCTTTTGAGTGATAATGGGACTCATTTTTGAAACAAGCCACTTGAGTCCCTCCAAAAGAAGTATGGGGTTTTTCATAAAATTGCTATGCCCTATCATCCGCAAACCTATGGTCAAGTTGAGTTTTCTAATCGAGAGTTGAAAAGAATTTTAGAAAATATGGTCGATCTATCTCGAAAGATTGGTCTAAAAAGCTTGATGATGGACTTTAGGCTTACCAGACCACTTACAAAACACCTCTCGATAAATCTTACCATTTGCCGGTTGAGTTAGAACACAAGGCATATTGGGTAGTTAGAACCCTTAACTTCGATCTTAAGACGGCTGGTGAGAAGAGGCTTCTGTAGTTGAATGAGTTAGATGAATCACATCTGGAGGCCTATGAAAGCTCGCAAATTTATAAGAGAAGAACCAAGCACTGGTATGATAAGCATATTATGAAGAAGAGATTTGAGGTAGATGATTTTAAGTTGAGGTTATTTTCGGGCAAGCTGAGATCCCAGTGTTCGGGTCCGTTTAAAGTTATAAAAGTCTTCCCCCAAGGAGTAGTGGAAGTTTGAGACAACTGGTATGTTTAAGCTAAATAGGCATCGTCTTAAACCTTACTATATGGGGGAACCTATAAACAAGGCTGCTGTTTATCACCTATCTGATCCCTCTTCATTTTAGAGTTTTATACTTGCATTGAGGACAATGTGTTGCCCAAGCATAGGGGAGTTGTTGTAAGTGTTTGTGGTTATATATATGTGAGTTGTGGATGTGTAAAAGTTTGCGATTTTTTTAAGGTCATGCATTTTGGTTTAGTTTGCATTTTTAGTTAATCATTTAGTCTTCCAAGTCTCTTTTTTTTCTATTTTAGTTTTGTTTTGATATTTTTTAATTTTTAGTTGCATTTTAGGCTTAGTAAAAGAAACAAAAACTAAAAAGAAGTAAGGAAAAAAACCCAAAAAAGAGCCTATAAATCCTTCAATGATGAGCCTTTAGACTGGGTGGCTTTCTTTTGCCTATTGTGACAATTTTTGTAAGGACTATTTCTGAATAAAAGGTTTGTTTCTGAGTTTTCGAACCATGTTTCATGTCTTGACCATCACATTAGATACGAATTGTTTGGTTAATGATTCTTGTCATGAGTATTTGGCATGTGAAATTCAATGGGCTAGATGAGCTTTGTCCTGTGAGATTTTGAGCTTGAATAGACTAATTTAGTATTTTAGTCTCATATTTTCTTTCATGTGTCGCTCTTCCTGAATTTCAAGTCTCTAGAACTTGCTTTAACTCTTGTCCAAAATCACATTTATCGTGCACATTTAGGTAATATGATTGAGGCATTCTTTGACGTTATGAGCTACATTGACCAAATAGCTACCCTTACATGAATGATTTATCCCTTGCTACCTTTTGAGCCTTTATCGTGTTTATTGATGATAACCTATACTATTATCTTTGCCCACACACATATGTCTTTCCCTTTTAGCCAAGGCTATAGGGTTTTCATAATTGATCAGGAGTAGTGTGTGGATAATAACCTTTTATGGATATTGTGATTTGGTTGGATGTGATAAGGGATTCATGTTCTATTTTTCTCTTCAAAGTCAATTGGGTTATGTTTTGAGAGTTACAAAAAAAGTGTTGAAAGTAAATAGTTTCCTTTGCCATTATCCTCCTCTTTTTTTAAAAAGAAAAAAAACAAAGCACACCAAAGATGTGTGAAAAAAAATGTATATGTTGGAAAAAAACAAAAATCGAAGAAGCAAAAAAAAAAAAACACACACACACACACACACACACACACACACACACACAAAAGAAAAAAAGGAAAAAATAATGCAATAAAACGATTTGACATTGGTTTTATATTTTTAGGCACATTTTCTTGTGAAATACTTACTGATGTTGTTGATATTTTGAGGAATATCTTTTTGTTGGAAGATGATGGCTTATACTCTTAGTCTTTGGCTTTTAACTCCATAAATTCCAAAATATTTGTTCCCTCCTTACCTTTAACCATTTGCCCTGTTATAGCCCTTAAAATGTCCTTATGATTGCCCTGTGTTTTTCACATTATAGTGGAGGCAAATTAAAGAGTCTTATTAAGCTTATGGCTGATTTAGTTCTATGGAATCAGATTTGAGAGAAGCGTATTTTACTTTAAAAACATGAGTGATGAGTGCCTCATTCCTAAAGTAAGATTCTATTGGTTCTTCTAAACTATACTTATTGTAATGTGCTAATATGATTGTTCAAGTTGATCTGAGTGATTGATTTAATATTTTGATGTAGTGGTTCTTACTTTTTCGAAAATTTCCTTCTCCTATCTATTTGTAAAACTTTTTCATCAATGTTGGGGTAAACTTCTTGGATTGATTTAGTTATTGATGTTGCTGCTAATGTCTTCTTGAGGATTGCTTGGGGACAAGCAATGGCTTAAGCATGGGGGAGTTTGATAAGTACTTAAAGTGCACTCTATTTTGAGGTCATTTTGTGCTATTTTTAGGAAGAATTTTGTGTTTTATGCTATATTATACACACCGTTTTCAGTTTTACGCTCGCATATAGTTCTTTTCTGTGTTTTGTAGGTTTTTGGGCCATTTAACCCCAAATTTAACTATAAATAAGTGTAGTTTGACTCCCTACGGACACCCCTAAGTCACTATGCCGTGGAATAAAGAAAGAATAGAAGAGTAATGAGACAGAGCTCACCATGGACGGACCATGGTGAGGCCATAACTGCAAGCGTGTTTGTTTTCCTTCATCGTGTGGCTAAGGTTGATCGAGTTCTTCTTTAAACAGAGCAATTCCGCAACAGATTAGAGAAAACATAGTAGAAAAGAGAACTCTTACTCTCTAGTTTCTCCATTCTTTTCCATTTTTCTAAAGTTCAGTTAGATTTTTAGTTAGTTTTGAGTGTAAGTGTTGAAGAAGTGCTTATTATTTTGGAGCCATTGCAAAGTTAGGAAACCCTTGGAGGATCTCCAATTGTGCTAAGTTTTCTTCTTTCAAAATCCATTTAGTTATTGTTAATTCAAACATGTGTAAGTAGTTTTCTCAATCTATGGATTATTAATCAAGTATTGACGTTGGTATCTCTCATTTTTATTTAGTTGTACTTGCTGTTGATTGGGATTGGTTGAATTCTATCTTGTGTATGAAATTATTGTGATTGAATTTTGTCCAAATTCATTTGTTAATTCTAAATAGTTAAGTGAAGGATTAAAAGAAGAAACTTGCTATTTGATTGACAAGATAGGACTTGGATTAGTAACACTTGAGAAAGATTCGTTTGTTAAGAGGACCTTTAGCCATCAAACATCCATAACTTATACTAAACAAGGACATTTGAAAGAATGATAATTGGTTAGTTTAGGCAATTCAGTTTATTTTGAAAGAAAAGATTGAATTCTAAATGCGATTGCACCCCTCTCAATCTCCTATTATAGATCAAGTACATGATATATTCCAGTGATCCACATTTTTACAAGGTGAAAAAAATCCCTAGATATTATAAATTGATTGAATTTTCCAATTAGGTTATAGTGTTGTTCAAACACTCTATTGACATTTGCTTGTTTAGCATTTATATGGCATAAAAGTCAATAGATTATGACTTATCCCTGTGGAAACGATGTCTTTCCTAAACTACAACACCCATGCGCTTGCGGGGTTAGGTCACTAGTAACATGGGATCACAATCGCCAAAGAAAGAACATTAAGCCCCAAAGAATAACAAGAATCATTTTAACTTTTTCAAAAATTTTAAAAAAAATATGTACAAATGGGCTCCTCTTGAAAACTCCACAATATCCTCATTGTGGGAACTAAGGCGTAAAAAAGCAACACATAAGCTATACAACCATAAAACCAACATAAATCTTCAAGTATATACAAACTGGGACACCACAAAAAATCAAAAATGAAACCAAAAACTAAATCACCAAAATCAAAATCAAAACCACAACCAAAACAAAGCCAAACACACATAATCATGAAAACCAAAATGCAAAAACCAAAGTCACAAAACAAAGAAAAGCAAAAACCAAAACCTAACAAAAGAAAACAAATCCAATCAAGACCAAAATCAACATAATCCCAAAATAACAACAAAACAAGACCAAGGACCTACTAAATACAAAACTAAACAAAAGAAACCTAAAACAAAACAAGAGACAAAAGAAAAGAAAAGCAAAATACAAGACTAAAACCAAACCACTAAAACACCAAAAAGGGAACAAAAACAAAGTATGAAATTAAAAAAAAAAGGTATGAAACAAAAACAAAACCAAAGAAAAACCAAAACTCATAAACCAAGGAAACAGAACACACAACTCCAACATCTACAACTATTCACAATCCTAAATATCCACAACTATTCACAATCCTAGATATCCACAACTAACAAGTATTCACAAAATAAAATACATCATAGCACAACCAAGGGTGATCATAGCCAACCTGGCTCAACAAATTACTCAAGATCGATCACCCATACAATCATAGTCCTAAATATCTGCAACCACATACAAAAAGAAAGAAAGAAACTAAAAAGGAGAATAGGGAAGGGGGTGGAACAATCATACCAAGTTGCATACTAATTGTAGCTAAACTAATGCCTCACTAAGATGATGTTGAGGAGGACCATGGAGCATCAACGACTCCATCTCAACTCATAAGTTGCTACTCATTAAAACCCACCAACGCTCGAAGCAATCTATCAAACATGCGGGCATAATCCTCACAAAAATGAAAGTAGTTAGAAACAAGAGGTGTAGCCTAAATAGAGTGCATAAATGGAATGCAATTCAAGGCTCTCTTGAGCTTATCAAAGCTCTCAGCCCAATCGAAAGAAAAATGTGCATATGCAGAATCAGGTGCACTAGTTAATAGTCTAATAATGTTATGACTATATGAATGCGTAAGCCATCAAGAGTGGTCTAAATAATCAAAATCAAATCTAACATCTCTAAAAGGGGAGGGGAAAGGACCAATGCTCATAAGATGGCCTAAAGTCAAGTCCTTCACCTCAAAGTGGTCCTTGAGTCTATCTATGCCACTATCATCTAGAGGCTTATCTAAATAATTACTATTTAGCAAAAAAGTCTCAGACTCTATAAAAGTAGACTCAGGAGCATCTAGAAAAGGAAGAAAAATGGGGAGGGGAGAAGAAAGGGATGAAATGGAAAGGGCGAGAGGTAAGTCAGGGGAAGTCTTCACAGAAATGGGATCAATAAGCTCATCAAGAGGTGTAACCTCACTAAAATCCAGAGTGTAAGGCTCATCAAGAGAATGCTCCTTAGAATAGTTGTCCTCTGAGTCAACTAATATGCCACATTGAGCATCTAAACTAGCATCAGTCTCAAATCCTTCTCCCTCCTTGAGCTCTCCTAAGGGAGCTGAAGGAAGAGACGAGTCATGAACGGTCAGATAACCCTCAAGGTGGTCACTAACTGTGCCAAACTCTAGGGAGGGTGAAACTGCTAAAGGGGATAATGGATCACCCAAAGCCTAATGGTTATTAGGATCTATGTCATCACAAAAATCATGCCTTAAAGGAGTCGATACCTAACTTCTAACATCAAGGTCATCACAAGACCTAACCTCAGGTGTAGGAGAACCTAAACTAAGGTCAGTCTTGAGTAAACTCTGCAAGTAAATCTCCTTATTAAAGGCAGTTAATGCCTCTAGTCTATGTGATCTACCAAGTAATGGATAAGTATCAACATCATGGTCAAAGGAATCACAATAATCACATGAAATAGGAGCACATGGAGTATAAGAGTGCTCGTAAGATATACCCTCAATCTAACTCTCAAATAAAGGTGTAGCTTGCTGTTGAGCTTTTATATTTAGTTTTGACGATGACAAATCCAAGTGTAAAAATTTGTCCAAGTAATGTTGCTCCAAACACAATCTCTAAACAGGCCTAACTGGTGTTTGCGATCTTTATTGTATTAACTGGTTTGCTACATGTGAGAACAAGTCTTCAAAACAGGTTTTACTTGGTGATTCTATATTAAGTCAAGAACACCACCTCGACAGTTGATTGTAAGGCATGTTCCTGAACTCTAGCAATGCAAAGAACAACCCCAGCAAACAAGGTGGCCTTGGTGTTCACAGCAGCTGTACAAATCTTGGACAAGATGACTGGTTCAAAACAAGAAGTCTTGGGTATATAGGTTTTATTTATTTAGACTCTTGTTAATATGCCAATATTGAAAACGTCATTTTAAACACCTCTTGAATCGGTATTTGCGCTAAGTACTTCAGAACACCAGTTGCGAACAACCCTGCAAACAGGGTGCCTAGGGTGTTTCTGAACTGAAGTGGCCATACCCGGTTATCTTTGAAAATTCATTTCGGTTGGCCAAGATCTCCAGAATACTTTCTTTAAATTCCAAGATTGCTATTTTTCTGGAAAGGATATTTCTTGAAAATATTATGGGAGATTTGCGAAAATAGGTTTTGGGAGAATTGCCAAAACTAAAAGATTCCCTTTGCCTATATTTTCGGATATGATAAAATTTCAAAAGCTGAAGATTTCTGGTTGTCATTTGAATCTTCTTCACGACTATGGGAAGATAAGGGTTATCTCTTAAGATAACAAATCCCTTATATTTTGGGAAAAATTTATCACTAGCCATTGGGGAGTATTTCTTGCTTGAAAATCGTTTTCCCTACTTAGCTGATTCTTTCACCTCTCCTTGTTTTTGACCGTTGGATTTTGTGTTTAAAATCTCAGCATTTCACTCCCATTTGAATAGAGGAGAAAAGACGAGAAACATACACAACATACGCAAAAAAAAAAGGAAAATTTCAAAAGTGGTTTTTCTAGTGAGAAGAATTTTTCGAGTTACGCTTGAGAAAAGAAAAACCGAGACAAGTTGTGTTTAAACTGAGCTTTCAAGAAATTGACATACTAGGACCTCATTGTACCTTACATCTGCTTAAATCAGAAGCACCCCCGTAAGGTGTTTTGTAACCCTGATCTTGGATCATAAAAGTGAGTGAGTGGTCCTCAGTCGTGTGGACTTTGGACGTGTCCAATCTGGTGAGATTTGGACGTGGTGTAACCCTTCTTAGAGAAGAAGGTTACGTGGTTGCAAGTTGTAACAAGGTGTGTTACATTTGTAACGTGTGAAGCCCGTTAGTGAAAGTGGTTAAATCCTACACGAGGTAGGTCGTGGTTTTTCACACCTCAGTTGGGCTAGAGATGTTTTTCACGTAAAAATTGTGTGTGTGCTTTATTTTCCGCATTTATCTTGGTGATTTTCGCATTTGCAATATTTAAGAACACCCCCTGCAAACAAGTCACCAGGGTGTTTGTCATCTGAGAATAACCTCTGTGAGGGTGTTTGTTATTTACAACGCGAAAATCAGACACCACAATTCACCCCCCTTTTGTGGTTGTATACTCACGAATTTAACAAGTGGTATCAGAGCGGGTTCTCCTACAAAAGGTTAACACCTTGAGAGATTTTGAAGATGAGTACTCCACAAGGAATTCTTGAAGGACGATCCATTACTCGCCCTCCTTACTTCAATGGCCAACGCTATAGTTGGTGGAAGAATAAGATGGAGAACTATATACAAGCCGAACACTATGAGTTATGGATGCTCATCAAGAACGGGCCTTTTGTTCCCATAAAAACCCTTCCTGAAGGAAAAACAGCTCCCAAAGAACCTCATGAGTTTGATGCCGAGGACTACAAAAAGATGGAGAAAAATGCCAAGGCCAAAAAGCTCCTATATTTTGGCCTAGGACCCGATGAATACACTCGCATCTCTGAGTGTGAATCAGCCCAAGCTATCTGGAACGCCCTGCAAGTTGCTCATGAAGGTACGAGTCAGGTTAAACAATCTAGAATTGAGCTACTTATGCGACAATATGAGTTGTTTGATATGGGTGATCGTGAGACTGTGATGGATATGTATACACGGTTTACCCACATCACGAACGAGTTAAAATCCCTAGGAAGATCTTTCACCACTGAAGAGTTGGTGAGGAAAATCCTCAGAATTTTACCTCATACGTGGGAGGCCAAAGTAACAGCCATCCAAGAGGCTAAAGACATGAACAAGATCACCCTCGACTAGTTGATTGGTAATCTCCAGACCTATGAACTCCGAAAGAACTCACAACAAAGAGAGGAGCAAAAGAAGGATCGTGGGCTTGCCTTGAAAGCACATGAGGACACTGACTCTGACCTTGAAGATGAAGATATGGCCCTAATGTCCAGAAAATTCAAGAAATTCTTCAAAAAGGTCAAGGAGAATAATAAAAGAAAAGACTTCAGTAAGTCCAGAAATACCCCCAAAGAACAGCTCACAGGGTGTTTCAAGTGCGGCAAACCAGATCACTTAGTCAAAAATTGCCCTCTGCTTCAAAAAGATCAGATGCCCGAACACCCTCGAAAACAGGGTCGAAAACACCCTGTAAACAATCTGGGCAAGTGATTCTCGAAAGCTATGCTGGCTGCTTGGGGAGATTCCTCTGAGGATGAAGGAGAATCTGAAGCTGAAGAAGGGGTCGTAGCACTTATGGCACAAAGTGATTCAGATTCAGATGATGAATCAACAATCAGCTTCTCAGATCTCAAGAACAAGGTACATGGTCTTAACAAAGCCACTTTAGAAGAACTTCTATATAATTTGATAGACACCTGTGCTGATCTAAAAAGAGAAGTTCGTGACCTAGAGCTTGAAAATGAAATTCTCAAAAATGAAAAACTCGATTTACATGAGAATATTAACGTGCTTAGAGAAGACCTCTTTCTAAGAGAAGGCGATTATATACAAGTAGAGAAAAAACTCTTTGAAGTGGAAGAAATAGTTGAATCCCTGCTAAATGAAAAGCAGAGCTTGAATGCCACCATAGAAAAATTAGAAACTGATCTTGCCACAAACAAACGCTGGAACAAATCTTCACAAGCCCTTGATTGGTTAAGCACTTATCACAGTAGAAACAAAAAGGGACTTGGTTACAAGCATAAACGGACCGTTTACCCAATACATAGAAAGTATGTGGGATTACCTGAAAACATTGTTTGCTTTCATTGTGGTAAAACAGGTCATTATAGATACACTTGCCCTTTAAGAAAACATGCCAATGAAAAGAATAAAAGGTATATGAAACAAATCTGGATTAGAAAAGATGAGCTTTACATGTCTAAAAGAATGGGACCCAAGTGGATCTGGGTTCCCAAAACTAACCCGTGAATTGTTTTGCAGGCTGAAGTAAGAGAGAACAACCTTACGAACAACCCCACTAACACCCTTGAAAACAGGCAGTTGTGGTTTGTTGATAGTGGGTGTTCACAGCACATGACTGGTGAAAGATCAAATTTTCTCTCACTTACAGCTTTGAATGGTGGGAGTGTAGCATTTGGAAACGGCAAGTCTGGGACAATTGTCGGTATAGGTAATATTGGTAAAACTCTCTCCCACTCAATTGATAATGTGCACTTAGTTGATGGGTTAAAACACAATTTGCTAAGTGTGTCCCAATTGTGTGACAAGAACAACCTAGTACTGTTTTCAAAAACACGTTGCTTGGTTGTGAATGATGACACAGGAGATGTTGTGTTGAGGGGGAAGCAATGTCAAAATGTTTATAAAGTTTGTATTTCCACTCTTCCTCAAAATAATCTGACTTGTTTAAATGCATTAAATGATGATATAATGCTATGGCACAAGAGACTAGGTCATGCAAGCCTGTCCTTGTTAAACAAACTTGTTTCCAAAGATTTGGTTGTGGGACTACCTTCCATCAAGTATAATGATGACAAGGTATGTGAAGCTTGTGCAAAAGGAAAACAAGTCAGATCTTCTTTAAAATCTAAAAAGTGTGTAAGCACTACCCGACCTCTTGAATTATTGCATATTGATCTATGTGGTCCCATGAGGATAGCTAGTAGAGGAGGGAAGAGGTATGTGCTCGTAATTGTGGATGATTACTCTCGATTTACTTGGACTTTATTCTTGACATCCAAGAATGAAACCTTTGAGAAGTTTATTGCCCTTCTCAAAAGGATTGAAAAGAGAGTAGGACACTCATTGGTAAGCTTGAGGTCTGATCATGGTACTGAATTTGAAAATGCAAGTTTTACAAACTTTTGTAATGAACATGGTGTTGATCATAACTTCTCAGCCCCGAGAACACCCCAGCAGAATGGGGTGGTTGAACGAAAAAATCGTACCCTAGAAGACATGACTAGAATAATGCTTATTGCTAGTGGTCTTCCTAAGAACTTTTGGGCAGAAGCCTTGAACACATCATGTTACATTATAAATAGATGCATGATTAGACCCATTGTGAACAAAACTCCTTATGAACTTCTCAAAGGCAGAAAACCCAACATTATGCATCTAAGAACATTTGGTTGTAGATGTTTCGTGCATAACAATGGGAAAGATGCCTTAGGAAGGTTTGAACCAAGGAGTGATGAGGCAATATTTCTTGGTTATTCCTCTCACAGTAAGGCATACAAAGTCTTTAACAAAAGAACCTTGTGTGTTGAGGAAAGTGTGCATGTGTTTTTTGATGAATCTAACTCTTTGAATGAGAGTGATACACAGGATGAAGAGTTTGAATTAGGTCTTGTCCAAAAGGAATCGTTGAATCAAGAAAAACAAGGTGAGAACACCCTGAAGAAAACAGGTACAGAAGTTGTTCCTCAAAATGGCAGGTAAGGTGAGAACCAAACAGGGGGAAACACCGTTGAACCATGTTCGGAACCATGCTCTTCAGGAACAAGATTGCAAACAGGTGCAGAAACAGGATCAGGAGGTGTTCTTGAGCCTGATCCTACACACATTTCAGTTAGAACAGAGCATGTGCCTGTGGATCCACTTAATCCAAGACCATAGAAGCACCCTAGTTTGCACCCTCTTGATCAAATCTTGTCAGATATTAATACTGGAGTGCAAACTAGATCTAAACTTAAGAATTTTTGTACTTTCTATGCTTTTCTTTCTAACATTGAGCCAAAAAGTGTGAATGAAGCTCTTGCAGATTCAGATTGGACCACGGCTATGCAAGAAGAGCTTCATCAATTTGAAAGAAACAAAGTATGGCACCTTGTACCTTGACCGGCTGAGAGAAAAATTATTGGAACCAAGGGGGTGTTCCGAAATAAGCTAGATGAGTCAGGAACAGTCACTAGGAACAAGGCAAGGCTGGTTGTTCAAGGGTATAATCAAGAAGAAGGGATCGATCATGAAGAAACCTTTGCACCAATTGCTAGAATTGAGGCTATTCGAATCTTAATAGCCTTTGTAGCTCATATGGAAATCAAGCTATATCAAATGGACGTGAAAAGTGCATTCCTCAACGGATACCTTAAAGAAGAGGTGTATGTCAAACACCCCCTGGTTTTAAAAATGGTGATTTTCCAAATCATGTTTTTAAACTTGACAAAGCACTTTATGGTTTAAAACAAGCTCCAAGAGCTTGATATGAATGGTTGTCAAGCTTTTTACTTGAAAATGATTTTAGAAGAGGCAAGGTAGACAATACCTGATGTACCTGCCGAGGGTCTAGGCTAATACTCAAATTAAGAGTGAAACCTTATAATCCAAAGGTAGATACAATCAAGGGAAAACCAAGGAAAGTGGACACATAATATGATGGTTGTGAAGCATCAAACATGTGAGGGAGGAATGGAACTTAGAAGCAAGGGATTCTAAGTGAAAATCAAAGGAAGTTTGATGTACTTTGATGTATATCTCAAAGGGTGAGTGGAACCAAGTTACAAGCTACCAAGAATATGAAGCAATCAAGTGAAAACCACACAGATTAGGTGTGGCACGGTCGTGCCTTTAGGCACGGGCAGGCCGTGCCACTTTTCTGGTTTGTGACACCATGTTTCTCACTTTTGCACGGTTGAGTATGGTTTGAGGTTTGTGATGGAAGCTAGACTATTAGAGGTAGTCTAAGCCTTGAATAAGCATGGGGATGGATATGTGAGTGGCTTGTAAATGAGAGAAAGTGGGAGAGAAGCAAAGTTAAGATTCACTAACTCCAAATTAAAGCTAGTAAACTCACTTTAGCTCTCTTTGAATCCTTGAGTATAACACCAAATGAGATAGAACTAAACTTGAAGAATGGATACAGAAACACCACCAAACTCAAGTTTAGGGCCCTCAAACGATGATTAAGATACAGATATCACCACTTAATCAAGTTTAAGACTTCACTTGAACACCACCTTAATCGGCCAAAATTAAGGATAAGCAAGCTAAGTGTTTGGAGTGTGCCTAAGCACCGAAAGCACAATGCTCTCAACTTTGAGTTTGATTCAAATATGGTATATGTTACAAGGGGGGGCCATGTGCCTTTAAATAAGCAAGCTAGCAGCCACAGAAGCACACACCTCACCTTTCCCTCCTAAGGAGGAAAGGTATTAAGAGCTAAACAAGCTGATTTGTGCTAATCTAAAATACAAGCTTGCTTAAACTAGTCTAATACATTCTAAACATGAAGTAAAACATTATTAATACTTATTATACATTAATCTACTCATAAACCAAAGCTTAAACATGCTGATTTGCTTGCTGAATTCCTATTGGACAGCCGTAAAGTGCCTTCCCCTTTTCGGCTCACCAATCAGATTGCATGGTGCTGTTTTCTCCTTTGTTTTCTCATTGGTTCACACATTTCAAAGCCTTCTCAGCAGCAAATTATTGTGTTTCTAGCAAGCCTTGGGCGTGGTGTGATGTAGGCAAGCAACCAAGCAGCTAGGAAAACCCACTTGAGAAGGAAAAACACCTCATGCTTAAACCAGGTTGTGCTGGCAGAATGCAGGGTCTGATTGCAGGCCACGTTTCCCAGGGCAAACGTGGTCATAACTTGTCTTGCCACACATGGTTGGAAAGCTTAAAAGTCCTCTAACAGTTTGGAGTTCATTTTCCTGATGAAAATATCAAAATGGCTGGGCTGGTCTGAACTGAGTCTCAGTCTGCACGGTTTGGAAGATTGACCTGGTTCTTCATTTTCCACTTGACCTAACTTGATTTATCAATTAGACCACGTAGCTAACATCTTGGGGACCCAAAATATGTAAAAATACAAGATTTAAACCAAAATATATCATAAGAAATACAAAGAACAAAACCGGGTACATTCTGACCCTGCTGGGCAGTTTTGACACCTTGGGTTTATTAGCTAATTTGAGAGGGCAAATGAAGTCCAAATGGGATGAAACTTTTTTTGTTGCAAAGCTGACTTCTTGAACTTTAATCCCAATGCAAAATATTGGACTTAAACCTTAAAGGGTTTGACGTAATTAACCTCTCAAAACCGGGTTTGCTGCTGAAAACAAACCTGACCTGCTGTTTTAGGTCCTTAAACAAAACAAGGATGAATTATTCACCCTTTAATCACCAAAATGAAATTACCTAGCTTGATTTGATTTTTTTTTAAAATCAAAGGGCATTGAGGGATCTCCATCATCCTCCCCTTGTTAAAAAGATTTGTCCTCAAATCAACTTAGGTAATTACCTCCTCTTCTTGATTCATTGTATGGCTGAAACAGAATCAACCATTCGAATAACTTGCCTTTGACCTTGGAGTGATGGAGGTCCATCCTCAAGGTCTAATAACGTTTCGTTGGTCCAAAATAATCAAGAAAACAACTCCAAAGTCACGGCCATGAGTCACTTGATGGCAAACACACAAGGTGATACACCCGGGTTCTCATCCAGATTTTTACCCGGTTTTTGCTATCTTATTACATCGGCCTAAAGCATATTTTGGTGTCCGTTTTTTGGATGATTATCAAGTTCAGGATGTTAACTTTTAAGTCCAATTGGTTTCATATCATTTGGAATTCATTTGGTTACTTAAAACAGTTCATCTCTTGAACCTGTCCGGATTGCACTGCAAAATGCACGGTTTTGGTTTTCTGGTTTGTTCAGGGGGCAAATGACGTCCAAATGCTACGATTCCAAATGGAGGGTAAACTAGACATCTTGAGGTTTCCAACCATGTAAGAAACGTAGCAAATAGTCATCATTTGAGGTGTCAAACATGCGTTGCAAGTGGAGGCAGAAACTGGCTGCTTGACACCCGGTTGCTTAGCTTGGTGGTTTTCCTCCTTCAAGGGGTTTGCTTAAGGTGGAAGGCTGCCAAGCAGGTCATTTTGAGCTGCTTGATCAAGCACCACTCAGCTACTTGAGAGAGAGACACGTGGAGCAAGTGAAACATCACCATTTTGCAAGCCCTCATTCGACCACTCAAGCATGACATGGCACACATGCATTCTTCAGTCCTTTTGAGGTGGCTAGCCATGCACTCTTACCTTCCTAGCTGGGAAAATGAGTCATCTACATTCCTTAATGCATAGGAAAGGTTTAGGAAGATAATTTAAGTGCTTTGTAAAGTAAGCTTTCAGCTTTTGGTTTGTATTAGAGTAAACCGTGTGTTAGGAAGTGATTAGCAAGTTTAATGACTTTCCTCCCTTGGAAGGAAAGCTCATTTGTGTACTCTCAAGGTCATATAAGGCCTTGTATGTTCATTTTGAAGGAATAGAGTTGAATTTTCAGTAGAGAGAAAAGACTTTGTGTCTTGTGATTTTCTAAACACTTAACTTGCTTATCCTTAATTGTGGCCGATTAAGGTGGTGACCAAGTGAGTCTCAATCTTTGGTTAGGTGGTGAATCTTATCCTAATCCAAGATTGAGGGCCCTAAGCTAAATGATTAGTGGTGTATCTTATCTAATCATCTAGCTTAGAACTATCCAAGTTCATTAAACACTCTTGAAGTTCACAAACTAGTTCTTGGTTTCACTCCTCTTAAACCATGAATTACCTTTGTTCTTCTTAGTGTCTTTTTATCCTCCTTTACTTCCCTCACTTCCTTTACCCCTTGATTCCTCTTTTCCACACAAAATCAAGCCTTGACTTAGCTGATTGCATCGAACTTCCTTTAACCTTCAAAGCCATCTCAAACCGTGGAAAGGGACTTACCTAGGCAAGCTAGGCAGTGAATTGGCACGGGCACCCCGTGCCATCAAGCACGGCCGTGCCACCCCTGGCCGTGAGAGTTTGCTTGTTTTCTAGCCTCCTTTGACGTGAGTTTACTTGGGTTGCTATCCTTCCCTTGGACTTACATCATTTTTGGTATCAGAGCAAGTTCAGAACTTGGCCTGAACCCCACGTCATTCCCAGCTTATCTCTGAAATCATTTCAAACACAATCAAACACAAACCGTTCATTCCTGCGATCACAATGAGTACTAGCATGTCTGTGGAAGAAAGGCTTGAAGTTCTTTCTAAGCAAATGCAAGAAATGAGTGTGAGCAATCGAGAACTCAAAGCACAAAATGAGTACTTGAGGAAACAGCTTGGAAACCATATGAAACAAAAGCAGAAACTTCAAGAATCACCAAGCATTCGGACTGGAACAGACTATGGCTATGAAGAGGAAGCTAGCAATGCGTTCTCTGAAGAAGAAGTACCATTTGAAAGAATGCAAAGAAGAGTGCGACCTACTTTCAACTCTAATGAGATCAAGGTTGATATTCCTGAGTTCGAGGGTAAGTTAGATCCTGATGAGTTCATTGAATGGTTACAAACGGTGGAGCGTATTTTTGAGTTCAAGGAGATTCCAGAAGATAAAAAAGTCAAAATAGTTGCTCTTAGATTAAGGAAATATGCCTCCTTATGGTGGACAAACCTTACTGCTAAGAGAACTAGAGAAAGGAAGAGTAAGATTGCTACTTGGGACAAGATGAAAGCCAAGATGAAGGCACGGTTTTGGCCTTCCACCTATGTCCAAGATCAATACATGCTCTTTCACCATTTGAATCAGGGTAAGATGAGTGTTGAAGAATATACTCGTGAGTTTGAGAAACTCATGATCAAATGTGACATTCATGAGCCTGAAGAGCAGACCATGGTACGTTACCTAGGAGGGCTTGATCCTAGGATAGCTAACGTGGTTGAGTTGCAAGCTTATACCACCTTTGACGAAGTGTGTGTCCTAGCACACAAGGTGGAGCAACAAAGAAAGTCTAGAATGAATGTTCGTGATTCATTCAAGCCTTATTCTACACCAAACCGTGGGCAACCCTTAAACAAGGGGAGTACCACACCTCAGCCTAAATCATCTACCCCTTTCCCATATAATCCACAAAAAAACCAAGCTCCTCAAAGGCCACCACCATCAAACCCCCCACGTCCAAACCCATACCCTGTAAGCCAAAGGAGGTGTTACAAGTGTCAAGGCTTAGGACACATTGCTTCTGATTGTCCTAGTCGAAAGGTAGTCACCTTAGCTGAATGGGAAGCCATAGAGGGAGAATTTGCCGAGGAGAAAGAAGAGGAAAAGGCAGAAGATGCTGAGAGCGATCATGAAGATGATCAGGAGGAGTTTGTGGAAAACGCAGATGAAGGTGAGATGCTAGTAATTCGAAGGGTATTGAGCAATCAACGAGTTGCTAAGGATGAACAACGTGAGAACATCTTTCACTCACGATGTACAGTCCAAGGCAAAGTGTGCTCGTTAATCATCGATGGAGGAAGTTGTGCCAACGTTGTTTCATTGAATATGATTGAGAAACTGAACCTTCAGTCCACGGCACACCCACACCCATACAACATTCAATGGTTAAATCAAGGCAAGGGATTACAAGTTAACTCTCGTTGCTTGATTTCATTCTCTCTTGGTAAGAATTACCAAGATGAACTTTGGTGTGATATTATCCCCATGGATGCTTGTCATATTCTGTTAGGACGACCATGGATGTATGACAGAAAGGTTATGCATAACGGTTATCTTAATACTTATTCCTTTTCCAAAGATGGCAAGAAGATTACTCTGAATCCTATGTCACCATCCGAACTCCACAAAATGAAACCACAAAAAAGCCAAAATCAATCTGACTTGCTTTTGACATATGTTGAACCACTTTTAAAGGCCTCTCAACATGAGTTCAAAGCCTTGAAAGAATGGATATTGCAAGTACAAGATGAGCCACAAACACCACTTCCATCCCATCCCATAGCCAAGGTCATATTGAATCAATTCAGTCACCTATTTCCAGAAGAGATACCTTTGGGTTTACCCCCAAAGCGTGACATTCAACATCATATTGACCTTATCCCAGGATCCATTCTGCCTAATAAGCCAGCCTACAGGACAAATCCCAAGGAAACTCAAGAGATTCAACGACAAGTTGAAGAACTGATATTCAAGGGGTTGGTACGAGAATCCTTAAGTCCATGTGCTGTTCCTGCTCTTTTGGTCCCGAAGAAGGATGGTAGTATGAGGATGTGTGTCGACAGTAGGGCCATAAACAAAATTACTATCAAGTATAGGTACCCTATACCTAGACTTGAAGATATGTTGGATGAATTACATGGCTCTAAGGTGTTTAGTAAGATTGATTTGAGGAGTGGATATTATCAAATTCGTATTAGGGAGGGCGATGAGTGGAAAACTGCTTTCAAGACTAAGGGCGGATTATATGAATGGTTAGTCATACCTTTCGGTCTTTCTAATGCCCCTAGTACGTTTATGAGGTTAATGAATCAAGTATTTCGACCATACTTGGGCAAGTTCGTGGTTGTTTACTTCGATGATATATTGGTGTTCAGTAAGAATGAGCAAGAACATCAAGATCATTTAACTCAGGGGATGCTCGTTCTTGAAAAGGAGAAGTTATTCGGGAACCTAAAGAAGTGTACCTTCTTTACTCATGAAGTTACCTTCTTAGGTTATATTGTTTCTGAAGATGGTATTAAGGTGGATGAAAGCAAGATTGAGGCTATTCGAACTTGGCCTGTTCCTAAGAGCATTCATGACGTTCGAAGCTTTCATGGCTTGGCCTCTTTCTCTAGGAGGTTCATACGAAATTTCAGCACTATCTTAGCTCCTATGACCGAGATTCTTAAGGGTTCCTCATTCACTTGGAATCCTAAAGCCCAAGCAGCCTTTGAAGAAGGGAAAGAGAGACTAACTCAAGCACCAGTTTTAGCCCTACCGTGTTTTGAGAAAGTCTTTGAAGTTGAATGCGATGCTTCTGGGGTTGGTATTGGAGGCATTCTTACTCAAGAAGGACGCCCTTTGGCCTTCTTCAGTGAGAAGTTATGTGATACCAGGAAGAGATATTCAACTTATGACAAGGAATTCTACACCATCATTCGATGTCTAGAACATTGGAACCACTATTTGATTGCCAGTGAGTTTATTCTGCATTCAGATCACGAGGCTTTGAAGTATATTCAAGGCCAACACAAGTTAAACTCGCGCCATGCTAAGTGGGTGGAATTCCTACAGTCCTTTCACTTTACTATCAAGCATAAGTCCGGCAAACTAAATCAAGGCGCCGATGCTCTATCACGGCGATATCTATTGATGTTCCAATTAGATGCTTGTATCCTTGGATTTGAGCATCTAAAGGCTTTATACCAGGATGATGAAGATTTTGGGGTGTTATACTCTTAGTGTACTAAACATCCCAAAGGGGATTTCTTAATTCAAGAAGAGTTTCTCTTTAAAGGTGCTCGGTTATGTGTCCCCAAATGCAGCACTCGTGAGTTGTTAATTCGAGAAGTCCATGCTGGATCTTTGGCTGGCCATTTTGGCGAAGACAAGACCCTAACTATGCTTAGGGAACATTATTATTGGCCAGGCATGGAGAAGGACGTTCAAGACATCATTAAAAGGTGCAGTACGTGTCAAATTGCGAAGAGTCATTCGCTTCCTCAAGGACTATACACGCCACTTCCTATTCCTACATTGCCTTGGGTGGACGTTAGTATGGATTTCATACTTGGTTTACCAAAGACACAAAGGAATAAAGATTCTATCTTTGTGGTCGTGGATCGATTTTCGAAGATGGCTCATTTCATTCCCTGCAACAAGACTAATGATGCCACTCATATTACTGAATTGTATTTCAAGGAGGTTATGAGACTTCATGGAATTCCTCGTTCCATTGTCTCAGATCGAGATACGAAGTTTTTAAGTCACTTTTGGATTACTTTGTGGAAAAAGTTGGGTACCAAACTCCAGTACAGTACCACTTGTCATCCACAAATAGATGGGCAAACCGAGGTTACTAATCGAACCCTTGGTACTTTATTAAGGGTTCTGATTAAAAACCACATCAAAGCTTGGGATCTGTTACTTCCACATGCTGAATTTGCTTACAATAAGACTCCAAGCAAGGCTATTGGTCTATCTCCCTTTAAGGTGGTCTATGGAATTGATCCCCTAAGTCCACTTGATCTTGTACCACGACCATTAGATCAAAAGCCAAGTGCGGATGCCGCTACTAGAGTGGAAGAAATCCAGAAGTTACATGAGTTAGTAAAGGCCAAGATTGAGAAAACTACACTTTCATACACAGCCCAAGCTAACAAGCATAAAAGGGAGAAGCTTTTTAAGCCAGGTGATTTGGTTTGGATTCATCTTCGTAAAGAACGTTTTCCTTCCAAAAGGAAAACTAAATTGATGCCTGGAGCGGATGGTCCATTCGAGATTTTGGAGAAGATCAACAATAATGCTTACAAGGTAGAGTTACCAGGAGATTATGGAGTATCAGCTACGTTTAACGTTGCTGATTTAAGCCCTTATGAAGCAGATGACTACCTTTCTGATTTGAGGATCAAATCTTCCCAACAAGGGGAGAATGATGGAGGTCCATCCTCAAGGTCTAATAACGTTTCGTTGGTCCAAAATAATCAAGAAATCAACTCCAAAGTCACGGCCATGAGTCACTTGATGGCAAACACACAAGGTGATACACCCCGGGTTCTCATCCAGATTTTTACCCGGTTTTTGCTATCTTATTACATCGGCCTAAAGCATATTTTGGTGTCCGTTTTTTGGATGATTATCAAGTTCAGGATGATAACTTTTAAGTCCAATTGGTTTCATATCATTTGGAATTCATTTGGTTACTTAAAACAGTTCATCTCTTGAACCTGTCCGGATTGCACTGCAAAATGCACGGTTTTGGTTTTCTGGTTTGCTCAGGGGGCAAATGACGTCCAAATGCTACGATTCCAAATGAAGGGTAAACTAGACATCTTGAGGTTTCCAACCATGTAAGAAACGTAGCAAATAGTCATCATTTGATGTGTCAAACATGCGTTGCAAGTGGAGGCAGAAACCGACTGCTTGACACCTGGTTGCTTAGCTTGGTGGTTTTCCTCCTTCAAGGGGTTTGCTTAAGGTGGAAGGCTGCCAGGAAGGTCATTTTGAGCTGCTTGATCAAGCACCACTCAGCTACT
Organism: Carnegiea gigantea; assembly: GCA_029747015.1. Classification (NCBI taxonomy): domain Eukaryota; kingdom Viridiplantae; phylum Streptophyta; class Magnoliopsida; order Caryophyllales; family Cactaceae; genus Carnegiea; species Carnegiea gigantea. Next base: position 184,518 of record JAKOGI010001754.1, read on the forward strand.
TGAGAGAGAGACACGTGGAGCAAGTAAAACATCACCATTTTGCAAGCCCTCATTCGACCACTCAAGCATGATATGGCACACATGCATTCTTCAGTCCTTTTGAGGTGGCTAGCCATGCACTCTTACCTTCCTAGCTGGGAAAATGAGTCATCTACATTCCTTAATGCATAGGAAAGGTTTAGGAAGATAATTTAAGTGCTTTGTAAAGTACGCTTTCAGCTTTTGGTTTGTATTAGAGTAAACCGTGTGTTAGGAAGTGATTAGCAAGTTTAATGACTTTCCTCCCTTGGAAGGAAAGCTCATTTGTGTACTCTCAAGGTCATATAAGGCCTTGTATGTTCATTTTGAAAGAATAGAGTTGAATTTTCAGTAGAAAGAAAAGACTTTGTGTCTTGTGATTTCCTAAACACTTAACTTGCTTATCCTTAATTGTGGCCGATTAAGGTGGTGATCAAGTGAGTCTCAATCTTTGGTTAGGTGGTGAATCTTATCCTAATCCAAGATTGAGGTCCCTAAGCTAAATGATTAGTGGTGTATCTTATCTAATCATCTAGCTTAGAACTATCCAAGTTTCATTAAACACTCTTGAAGTTCACAAACTAGTTCTTGGTTTCACTCCTCTTAAACCATGAATTACCTTTGTTCTTCTTAGTGTCTTTTTATCCTCCTTTACTTCTCTCACTTCCTTACTCCTTTGATTCCTCTTTTCCACACAAAATCAAGCCTTGACATAGCTGATTGCATCGAACTT